>VYZX01018077.1:97766-115007 GCA_013401335.1 Brachypteracias leptosomus
CCCTGACATAATCCACTTGCTGCTCAGGACCAGTTTAGAGGCTTTATCAGAACAATGTCTCCTCATTTGGGATTAATCTTTGCTGCACCCCCCCCCTTGCAGCAAAACAGACCCTGGAGAACTCTCTCTCTTCTTTTTTTTTTTAAATTTTTATTTATTTTATTATTTTTCTAGGTCTTCTTGCTCTTTTTTTCTTTGCCCTCTTTCCTCTTCTTGCCCTATTTTTCCTTTTTTCTTGTCTCTTTTCCCTTTTCCCTGTTTCTCTTTTCCCCTTTCCCCATTTCTCTTTTCCCCTTTCCCCATTTCTCTTTTCCCCTTTCCCCATTTCTTTTTTCCCCTTTCCCCATTTCTTTTTCCCTTTCCCCCTTTTTCCTTTTTTTCTAATTTTTATTTCCCTTTTCTCCTTTTCCCCTTTTCCCCTTCTTCCCTTTTCAACCTTTTCTCCTTTTACCTCTTCCCCCTTTTTCTATCTTTTATTTCCCCTTTTCCCCTTTTTTCCCTTCTTCCCTGTTTAACCTTTTCTCCTTTTACCCTTCCCCCTTTTTCCTTTTTTCTATTTTTTATTTCTTATTTCCCTTTTCTCCTTTTACCTCTTCCCCCTTTTTCTCTTTTATTTCCCCTTTTCCCCTTTTTTCCTATCTTCCCTGTTTAACCTTTTCTCCTTTTACCCTTTCCCCCTTTTTCCTTTTTTCTATTTTTTATTTCTTATTTCCCTTTTTCCCCTTTTCCCCTTTCTCCCCTTTTCCCCCTTTTTCCCTTTTTCCCCCTTTCTCCCTTTTCTTTTTTCCCCTTTCACACTCATTTTCTTTTTCCTTTTTCCCTTTCCCTTTTTTCCTTTTCCCTTCCAATCTTCTCCTTTTTCTGCTTCTCCCCCTCCCCTTTTTTCCTTTTTCTCTTCCTCCCTTTATTCCATTTTATCTTTTTCCTTTCCCCCCTTTTACTTCCCCCCCTTTTCTTCTTCCCCCTTTCCCCTTTTTCTTTACCCTTTTCCCCATTTTATCTTTTTTCCATTTTATCTTTTCCCTCTTTCCCTTTTTCCCTCTTTTCCTTTTTCCACTTTTTCCCTTCTTCACTTTTTCCCTTTTAATCTTTTTCCTTTTTTCCTTGTTTTCCCCCTTCTCCCTTTGTTCCCAATTTTTAAACACTTTCCCCCCTCTTTTTTCCTTTTCTTTTCCCCTTTTATCCCTTTTAATATTTTTTCTTTTCCCTCTTACCCCTTTATCCCTTTCCCCCCTTTTTCCCCCTTCTTTTTTCCTTTTCTTTAACTGTTTTATCCCTTCTAATATTTTTCCTTTCCCCTGTTTTCCCTCTTAACCCCTCATCCTTCTTTTTTTCTTTTCTCTCTCTCCCTTTTTTCCCTTTTAATACTTTCCCCTTTTCCCTCTTACCCCCTTGTGCTTTTTCCCTTTTTTTCTTTTCATTTTCCCTTTTAATATTTTCCCTTTCCCCCTTTTTTCCCTCTTCCCCCCTTGTGCCTTTTTTCTGCCCCTTTTTCCCCCTTTTCTCTTTTTCCCTTTTTCCTTCTTACCCTCTTGTACCATCCCCCCTTTTTTCTCTTTTTCCCTTTTAATAGTTTTCCTTTTCCTGTATTTTCCCTCTTCCCCCCTTTCCCCCTTTTCCCCCCTTCTTTTTCCCTTTCTCCCTTTCCCTTGCATCCCTTTTAATCTATTTTTCCCTCTCCCCTTTTCCCCTCTCCCTCTTTTCTGCTGGTTCGGCACAAACCCGGGGCTGCTCCAGTTCCCTCCTCTGGGGTTGACCCCGGTCCTCGAGCTCCACTTTGGAGGAACTAATGAAAACAAAATAAAACTGGGACTCAGAGGTTAACGACCAGCTTTAAATGCATATGAAAATGCTTAAGAATAATGGGATTTCCTTTTTTTAATTTTGCTTAATGGAGGAGCCGAGTTTCGAATGGATTCGATTAAAAAGAAGCCCCAACCTGGGCGGGCACTGGGGGGGTATTTGCTTGGCAGGGTGAGGGTCTGGGATCCCCCCAGGAGCCCCCCAGCCCCTAAACCTGGGTCTGCTTTGCTGGGAGATGGAGCAGTGTTGGTTGGGAGCCAAACCAGGAGGTGTTTGACCAGTTTGGCTCAAAAAAATGGAGAATTTCTGCTTTATTTTCCTTCTTTTCTGAGTTTTTGGGGTTTAGCCAATAGCCCTCACCTCGTGTGAGGACCAGAGGGTCCTAGAGAAAAGGAGAAATCATGATGATAAACCAAAAAAAAGGTTTTCTAGAAAAGGATAACCCAAAATTTGTTGTGCCAGGCTGGGCAGGGCAGTGGTGGAGTCCCCAGCCCTGGAGGGGTTTCCAAGCTGTGGAGCTGTGGTGCTGAGGGTCAGGAGTTAGTGGGGCCCTGGCACCATTAACAGTTGGACTTGATGATCTTGAAGGTCTTTTCCAACCAAAAGAACTCTGTGATTCTGTGATAACTGAGCTGAAAAGAGACTCTGCATCTCAGGAAGGCTGCAAGAAGCTCTTGTTTGGTGAAGAGCAGTAATGGGGGGCTTGGGGTTCTTCACACCAATCCCACCATCTCCCCTATAGAATGGTTTGGGTTGGAAAGGCCCTCCAGAGCTCATCTAGTCCAACCTCCCTCCACCAGCAGGGACATCTCTACCTAGGGCAGGCTGCTCAGAGCCCCAGCAAGCCTGACCTTGAACATCTCCAGGGATGGGGCCTCCACCACCTCTCTGGGCAACCTCTTCCAGTGCTCCACCACCCTCATACTAAAGACCTTTTTCCTAATGCCCAACCCAAACCTCCCCTTTTCTACCTTCACATCATGGAGCTTCACCAACGTTACCAGCTCCTAGGGCTGGAGGAGCCCCGTGGAAAGACCCTGTAGGAAGTAAGAGCAGCACGTTGGCCATGGTCTACGTTGTGTAAGGCTGGAAAGGTGCTCAGGGGTGGTCACGCTGCTCCTCAAGGAGCTCCTGCTCAGCAGCAGAATTGTCCTGCTGCCTCCCCTGCCTTATTAAGCTCATAATGTTTTTACTTAGTGTTCCTAATAGGCCGGGAGCTCTCGTGGAGGATTTGCTGATGAGTGAGGAATTCATTAGCCGGGATGGTTTTGTTCTTCTCCTGCCTTTTGTGTCCTCCTCTCGTGGCTTGCAGAGAGCAGGAGCTGTCAGAGGAAAGCAGGACACCCTTCACCGGGGGGGGAGAGGGATTAGAAGTTGGGAGGTTTCAGCTGGGAGCAGCAGTTTTGAATCAGGGCTGGGTCATTCAGGTGGCACACGTGGAAGTTGGAGCTCAGGAGGACATCCCAGTGGTGGGGAGACCATCAAGGGCAGGCTGGAGGGGGCTTGGAGCAACATCATCTATGGAAGGTGTTGGAAGGGGTTGGAACTAGATGATCTTTAAGCAGGTCTGTGGAGAAGGACCCGGGGGACAAGTTGACCATGGGCCAACAATGTGCCCTTGTGGTTGAGATGACCAGTGGTCTCCTGGGGGGCATGAAGAAGAGTGTGGGCAGCAGGTCAAGGGAGGTTCTCCTCCTTCTCTACTCCACCTCAATGAGGCCACCTCTGGAGTGTTGTGTCCAGTGCTGGGCTCCCCAGTTCCAGAGAGACCAGGAGCTACTGGAGAGAGTCCAGTGGAGGTTCTGGAGATGCTGGTGGGACTGGGGGCTGGTCCTGGGGCTGCTGAGGTGCAGAAGAGAAGCCCCAGAGGGGATCTGCTCAATGCTGCTCAAGAGCTATGGGGTGGGGGCAAGAGGCTGGGGCCAGACTCTGCTCAGGGGTGCCCAGGGCCAGGACAACCTGATTTAAAGCTGCTTTTGAAGCAGGATGGAACCTTGGACATGGTTCTCCTGGATCCCACCCTCCCCACAACATCCCCACAACATCCCCACAACATCCCCACAACATCCCCACAACATCCCCACAACATCCCCACAACATCCCCCTTTACAGATATTTTTTCTGGAGCACATTTACAGAGTTGCAGCTTTTTCCCCTGCCAGTGACAGCTGCAGCAGGGAGCATTTAATTTAATTTAATTTATAAATTTCCAGCCTATGAAGATATTAGTAATGGAAAAGCTGCTGCTTTTTTGGGTTTTTTTTTTTCCCCATCTCTTTCCCCAAATATTTTTTTCCTATGAAGGGTCATAAATTTTTAGGAAATGGAGCCGAGAAGTTTCCCTGAGCTGGTTGGAATGTGAAAGTTGGTGTTTGATAGGGGAAAAAAAACAGGAATAAAAGGAGGAAAGGAGTAAAAATAGGGAAAAAAAAGGAATAAAAAGAGGAAAGGAGTAATAACAGAAAAAAAAGCATTAATAGAAAGAGGAAAGGAGCAATAATAGAAAAAAAAAGAATAAAAGGAGGAAAAATAGAAAAAAAAAGAATAAAAAGAGGAAAGGAGCAATAATAGAAAAAAAATGAATAAAAGGAGGAATAATAATAGAAAAAAAGAAGAATAAAAAGAGGAAAGGAGCAATAATAGAAAAAAAACATGAATATAAAGAGGAAAGGAATAGTAATAGAAAAATAACCATGAATAAAAAGAGGAGAGGAGGAATAGGAAAAAAAACATGAAAAAAAGGAGGAAAGGAGTAATAATAGAAAAAAAATAAATTAAAAGAGGAGTAATAATAGAAAAAACAGGAATAAAAGTAGGAAAGGAGTAATAATAGAAAAAACAGGAATAAAAGTAGGAAAGGAGTAATAATAGAAAAAAAGAATAAGAAGAGGATAGAAAAAGAAGAATAAAAAGAGGGAAGGAGTAATAATAGGAGAAAATAAGAATAAGAAGAGGAAAGGAGCAATAATAGAGAAAAAATCAATAAAAAGGGGACAGGGGTAATAAAAAAAAGGATAAAAAAGAGAGGAGTAATAATAGAAAAAAACATGAGAAAAAGAAGGAAAGGAGTAATAATAGAAAAAAATTGAATAAAAAGAGGAAAATAGTAATAATAGGAAAAAAAAAGAATAAAAAGGAAAGGAGTAATTATAATAATACTAAAAATGAATAAAAAGAGAAGAGGAGCAATAATAGAAAAAAATCTTGANGGAAAGGAGTAATAAAAGAAAAAGAATAAAAAGAGGAGAGGAGTAATAATAGAAAAAAATTGAATAAAAAGAGGAAGATAATAGGGAAAAAAAAGAATAAAAAGAGGAAAGGAGTAATTATAATAATAATAAAAATGAATAAAAAGAGGAGAGGAGTAATAATATTAAAAAAGCCATGAAAAAAAGGAGTCGAGGAGTATTTGGAAGGGCAGAATATCAGCCCCGTGCCTCAGAAACGCCCCAAATTCTCCTCCTCAGCTCAGGTGGGGGGAACCCGCCGACGGAAGGTTGGAAGGTCCCCAGAGCTGCTGCCTGTGCCCAGCCCAACTGGTGCCGGCATCTGGGCTGAGCCCGGGCAGGTCCCGGGGCTGGGGAGGAGCTGGAGCCTCGGTGGGGGCAAAGAGGTCACTTGGCAGGAGCTGGAGCTTCAGTTTCAGCTCATTAATGGCTCAGGCAACGTTCGGTCGTGGTGCGGGGTGCAGGGTGGGTCTGAGGAGAGAAGGAAAGGTCTGAAAAGGTGGGAAAAGCTCCTGGGTTAGGGGATGCAGAAGGAGGAGTGCGATGGGTGCTGCTCGTGGTCTGAGGAGACCCTTTGCTGGCCTCCAAGTGGCATTTAAACCAGTAATTAAGTCTTTTAATTTGGTTCCATGGTACCCTAGAAGGTTCTTCTTGGCCACCTCATCACTTCTTGGGGAAGGCCACCAAGGGTTAAGTGCAGTGTGTGGAGAACTTCTCTGCCCCAAGGGACACAACATCATAACTCACCCTCCTCCTCCTCATCAGGTCCTCAGCCCAACACTCTGCTCCACTGACAACCTGGTTTAAATCACATCTCAACATTGATCCAATTAATGGAGCTCTTGCTACACCAGATGATTTCTGAGTCTCCTCCTGCCCGTGGCGTCTTCTTGGTTGCATTTCAAAGGAGCAGAGAACTTGAGGCCAACCTCAGCTGGCCCCTCTTCTCCTCTTGAAGGCACTTTGCACCAAGCAGATGGTTCCTCCCCCATCCATTAACACTTCTCATCTTTCCTGCCCACTTGGTTAACCCTAAAACTTGGCAAAGCTCTTCTGGGGGTGCTCCTCAAGGTCTGAAGTTCTCAGTTTCTTTCCAATCCCACCAGGCCATCCTGCACCTGCCCTTGTCTTGCTCTCCACAGCCTCAGGTCAGGCAAGGTTGGACAAGATCTTGAAGATCATTGGGTCCAACTGTTAACCCAGCCAAGTCCACCACTAACCCATGTCCCTCAGCACCACATCTACATGGCTTTGAAATCCCTTCCAGGGATGGGGGCTCAACCACTGCCCTGGGCAGCCTGTTCTGATATGGACATCAGGGTCTCATGTTCTTCTAGTGAGGAGATACCAGGAGCTCACACTCCAGGGGGCTCAAGAGGAGACTGTGGAGATGGAGAAGTCCAAGAACAAGAAGAAAAACCCCCTTGAGAGTCAAACAGGCTCCTCTATGCATGGGCAACATCCCCAGCCCCCAGCCCAACCACCACCAGCTCACAACCAAAGCCCTGGTGGCATCTCAGGAGTCCTCTGCAGGCTTATGTAACCCCATCCCTCCAAGGACATGCTTCAACACCTCCATACAACGTAGAAGCAACACTCTGGGTTGGCTGAGCTGGTTTCATGCAGAGCTTTGCCAGGAGAATACCCCTCATCTGTAGGTGGCCCCAGGTGACCAACTCCTCCACAGCTAATGAGTCCCTTCTACCATCTCTAATTACTCTGGTCAGGCTTTATTCCCTCTCTCCCTCTTCCCACATCTCTTCTTCTTCCTCACGGCCACGTGGAAACGGGTCCTTTCGGTTCAGGCAATACCCAAGGTGGGAGAAACCCAGGACATGTTGCTTTGGAGAGGGATGGACCAGCTCCATCTATCCCAGATGTTGTTCCCCAGCTCCGAGAGCTGGAGAATCATAGAATGATAGAAACATAGAATTATGGAATGGTTTGGGTTGGAAGGGACCTCCAAAGGTCATCTAGTCCAACCCCCTACACAAACAGGGACATCTCTACCTAGGGCAGGTTGCTCAGAGCCCCATCCAGCCTGACCTTGAAGGACTCCAGGGATGGGGCCTCCACCCCCTCTCTGGGCAACCTGCTCCAGTGTCTCCCCACCCTCAAACTAAAGAACTTCTTCCTAATCATAGAATGTTTTAGGCTGGAAGGGACCTCTAGAGGTCATCTTGTCCAACCTCCGAATGTCCATCCTAAATCTCCCCTTTTCCACCTTATCATCAAGATCTGCTGCTAGGACCTGTCCTGGCTCAGGGTGGAGTCTCCTCATCCCTTGCAGGAGCTTCAAACCATCACCCCTCATCCCCTCAACCAACACAAGGAAGACACCCNTCCTTTGAAAACAGGTTCCAGGTGAAGACTTAAGTGAGGAGAACAGTAAAAAACCCCAAAACCTCCAAAACCAGGCTCCAGACGAAGAGCTGCTCTGAGGCTGTCAAGCACCTTCCCCCCCAAAAAGGGAACATCAGCCCATTTATTAGGATGATGAAAGCAAAGGGATCTCAGAATTGCACTCGGTGGTTAATGAGCAGCCGAAGGGATCCGTAAGCAGAATTTCAGAGGCCAGTAATATTTTATATGATCGCCGGGCGGCTGGAATTGAAAACCCCCAACTGAATCAATATTTACTGCGTGGAGGAGAAATGAATAGTAATAAGTCACTAAAGCTCCCCCTGTCCTGGTTCATAAAATAAAAAATTATCCAAATGAGCAGGGGCGCGGAGCGACCATCACATTGACTTTTATGGCACTCGGGGACTCGTAGGAGATTGTTCTCATCAAATAAAATTTTCTGGGAGGGAAAAAAAAAAAACCCCAACCCCTCAACCTGCTGGAGGTTTGCTGAGAGGAGAGGGGAGAAAATAAAAGTAGCTAAATAGGAGCTGAGAGTTTCACAAACGCAGGCAAAAAGGCTCCCAGGAGCTCCATGCTGAGGGTCCCCCCGTGGGCACGGAGCTCGTGGCTGCTCAGCGGAGCTCTTCTGACCCCGTTTCATGTGGAGGATCCACCAGGAAGGTCTGGAAGGGACACCCTGAGCTCGGGAGGGGGTTCTGCCCCTCTGCTCCAACCTGGGGAGGCTCCTCTGCAGGGCTGGGGCAGTTCTGGAGTCCTCAGCACCGAAGAGACATGGAGCTGGTGGAATCGTAGAATGGTTTGGGTTGGAAGGGACCTTCAAGATCATCTCGTGTCCATGGGCGGGGACACCTCCCACTAGAGCAGCTGCTCACAGCCCCAGCCAGCCTGGCCTTGCACATCTCCAGGGATGGGGCTTCCAGCACCTCTCTGGGCAACCTGGGCCAGTGTCTCCCCACCCTCCTGGGCAAGAACTTCTTCCTAACGTCTGGTTCCTTCTCATGCCCAAAATAACATTTTCCCCGTGCCCCCCTTTCTTCTTGATTGCATCCTGCCCTAGGTAGAGATGTCCCTACTTCTTGTAGGGGGGTTGGACCAGATGACCTTTGGAGGTCCCTCCCAACCCAACCCATTCTCTGATTCTGAAGCAGGTGGAGATGCTGCCTCCTGCCCTCCCCACCCCTCCTTACCTACCCATAAATCCTTTTTTTTCCCATATAAAATATCCTGAACCAGAGAAGAACTTTGGGGTTTCCCCAGAGATTCATCCCTCACCATCCCCATTTCCACGCTCCCTTCCCCATCAGAGCAGGAACATCTATAATATGGGACTTCCCTACTGGTAATTGGAGAAGCAATTATTAAATCTCCATTTGGGGTGGGGGATTAAAGGAAATTATTTGCAACTAAATCCTATTTCAGCTCAGATGATGGTTTGTGCTCCTGAGCAGGTGGCCGAGGAGCTCGGGCCAAGTTTGGGAACCCCTCTGCCCTTTTTTTTTCCCACTTTCCCAGCTTTAGCAGCTGTGACCTCTCAGACCTCCCCCGTATCCTTCCACAAATCCTCCTTCCAGGAGAGCCTGGAGAGCAGCAGATGCTGCAGAGCCCGGGCAGAGCCTGGGGATGGACGGACGGACGGACAGGGAGCGGGGGAGCTGCTGGGCACAGATGGTTGGGTTTGTTTCCTGGTAAATTAGAGTCAGAGAATTGTTTGGGTTGGAAGAGACCTTGGAGAGCATCGAGTCCGATTGTTAACCCAACACAGGCAGGTCCACCACTAACCCCTGGCCCTCAGCACCACATCTCCAGGGCTTGGAAACCCCTCCAGGGATGGGGACTCCAGCCTGACACAGCCCTTCTCAGCCCCAAACACCAACAAATTGTTCCTCAGCTCCAACCTCAACCTCCCCTGGGGCAACTTGAGGCCGGTTCCTCTTGTCCCATCACTTGGGTCAAGAGATTTCAACCCCACCTGGCTCCAACCTCCTGTCAGGGAGTTGTGCAGAGCCAGAAGGTCTCCCCTGAGCCTCCTTTGCTCCAGGCTCAAGCCCCCCAGCTCCCTCAGCTGCTCCTCACCACACTCCTGCTCTAGACCCTTCCCCACCTTCGTTGCTTCCAGCCCTCCACCAGCTCCATGTCTCTGCAGTGCTGAGGACTCCAGAGCTGCCCCAGCACTGCAGGGGGGTCTCCTCCTGCCCACCCTGCTGAGGATCCAGCCCAGGAGGACATTGGCACCTTGTCAGATATTTTGCCCTCTTCCCACGATGGTTGAGAACGCACCAATCAGTTCATGTCCTGCTGCTTCTGGTTTCTCTTGGAGGCTGAGGAACCAAATTGGGCTCCCCAAAGCAAGCAGGAGATTCCCCTTTAATCTTTCCAAGCCAGGTGGTGGCTCTTGAGTTGTGCCCCCCAGGAACACGATCCTTCTCTTGCACTCCTGAAGCTGTTTGCCCTCATTGATGGACTATTTATGGTGGGATCCTTGGATGGTGTTTCCTTCAGCTTGAATTTCAGCTGCTGGCAAGAATCTCTCTGCTCCTCCTCATCGGTCACTTCTCTCCTGGCAGGACTTGTAGGAACATCTTACCTGCTGCTTCTTGTCCTTTGCTTTCATTCCTGGTGTAGGAACATCCCAAGGTGGAATTTCTACACATCTCTCTCTCTATCCCCTTTCTCCTCCCCTTTTATTTTTGAATTTTTTTAGTGCCTGCTGAAGGAACATTAAAATATTCACCACTTATGAGCTGCTTTCACCACAACATCAGAAGAGGGGTGGGTAGTAGGTGGAGAGAGGTTCTCCTGCCCTGGTGAGGTCACGGCTGGAATATTGTGGCCAGTTCTGGGCCCCTCAGCTCAAGAAGGACACGGAACTGCTGGAGAGAGTCCAGTGAAGAGCCACAGAGATGATGGAGGGAGTGGAACATCTCCCTGGTGAGGAAAGGCTGAGGGAGCTTGGAGAAGAGGAGGCTGAGGGGTGACCTTATTATAAATCTGTAAAGGGAGAGTGTCAGGAGGATGGAGCCAGGCTCTGCTCAGGGACAGCCAGTGACAGGACAAGGGGCAATGGGTGTGAGCTGGACCAGAGGAGGTTCCACATCAACAGGAGAAGAAACTTCTCCATGGTGAGGGTGCCAGACACTGGAGGTTGTGGAGTCTCCTTCTCTGGACGTGTTCCTGTGTGACCTGCTCTGGGTGATCTTCAGAGGTCCCTCCCAACCCCTGCCGTGGGTTCTGTGACTCCAGAAAGCCCCGGGTGTGATTTGTGGGGAGCTCTCCAGTGAAGGTTGCAGCCACCTCCCCACTCAGCACTTAATTGGCACCTCGCTTGATTTAGCAGCGGGGGAGCCGGGCCCGGAAAAACGGCCCCAATAAATCACCCCCTGAGGCCAGAAAATAGAGATAATAGATATAATCTCTGCATTAACTGCATTAATAGGAGCAGCAGCCGAATTAAGAGAGCCATAAAACAGAGGCAGGAGAGGATGAATTAGAACCATCTCACTCTCTTCTTCTCCACACTCTCCTCGCCTCCTCCCCCAGACCTTCACCCAGCTGGAGAAGCCCAACCTTGGGGGCCACAGGTTGTGGGTGTCTCCCCTGGGGACAAAGAGAAGAGCCCAAACCTTGCCCAAGGTGTGTCTTCTCCTTCATGTTGGTCTGGAAAGGATCCAGCCTTTGTTGTGGTGGTGCCATCATGGATTTTGTGTCTTCCCTCCTTGGTCCTCGCCGTGGCTTTTGGTCTTTTGTGGTCCTTTGCTCACGTGGGTTTTAATGGGATTATTCTGGGCTGGGTGAGGGCAAGGACTTTCTAGTGACATGGAAGGAAATCTTCAGTAGGCTTCCAGCTTCGTGCATCTATGGGTGGTGAAGTTGATCCTCCAGGTCCTGGGGAACCCATGGCAGATCCTCCAGCTCTGCTTTTGGGTGTCCATCTGTTGTTGTCAGGTTTCCCTTCATCTCCCACCCATGAGGACAAGGGAAAGCAGTTGGGGTAAGCACCATGAGGACTCCTTTTCACCCCAGTGCTGTCACTGCAGGAGAAGTTGACCTTCACAGCTTCTCCTGCTCCTCAGGAGAGCCTGGTGAGACCCAGCAAGAGCATGTTGGGTTGTTTCTTTTTCCTTTCAACCAGGGGTTGGTTTGAAAGATGATGGGTTTAGGGTTTGCTGCAAACACTTCCGAGGTATTTGGAGTCCTTGGGTGGGGGCGGTGACCAAGGTCCAAGCCCTGAGTGGGACAGTGAGCTGGAGGAGCCAAATTTCTACCTCTGCTTGTGATCTTGTGCCTTAAAGCATCATTAAAATCTTTCTTCATCTGACTTTGCAATGTCAAGAAGGGGCTGATGATGCTGTGGAAGTGACCAGGACCACGAGACACCTCCCACCTCAACCCACCTGTGGAGGTCCCATCAGTGCTGAGAGCTGGACACGCTGTGGAGCAGCTTTGGGTTCCTTTAGGAAGGTTTCCTCATTTCTTTTCTGTTCCCTGAGCTGCTCTGGGGCTGGTGCCAGCAGAGGGAGACAGCTCAGTAGGAGAAGACCAAAGGCTCAGTTCGTTTGAAGGAGAGAACAACCATGAATTTGTTTGTTCTTCACCTCCAGGTGCTGAAACTGGGGACTGGTGGATATTATACCTTGAATTCAACCTTCTTGGAGATGCCTCCACATCCTGCATCAGGAACTGGTGGAAGTTCCCAGCCCCTATTTCCCAAAGGAACCTTTTCCACACCCTTTTGGTTCTCTACTGGACCCTCCTTCTCTTAATTTCACTGCACGGTCTCCAATTAATTTTATCTCCCTCTTCGAGTCTCAAACCATCCCCCTTGTCCTGTCCCAACAGGCCCTGCTCAAAAGTCCCTCCCCATCTCTCTGACAAGCCCCTTGAAGTCCTGCAAGGCCCCCAGAAGGTCTCCCTGGAGCCTTCTCCTCCCCAGCTTTATGCTTTAGAAGACCAACCAGGAAGGTCCAACATCGCTGCCCTTGGAGCACATCAAGGCTCTGAAATCCCTTTTACAGGCTCCAGTGTGAGCAGATAAAGGAGTTTCACTTCTCCACCATGCCCAGGAGAAGACCCATGACCTGCTCTTGCTTTTGAAGGCCCCCTAGCCCATGACCAAGGGTGGTAGGACCTTACCTTGGAGGGATTCAGCTTTAAATGTCCTCTTCCACGTGGCCATGGCACCTGGTGCTCCCCAACCCCAGCTTGAGCTGGTAACACCTGCCTGGCTCTGACGCCGAAAGATCCATTTCCACTAATCAGAATTAAACCCTAATGAACTTTGTCTGAGCTAATGAAGGGGGGGGAGGAATCTAATTAATGGGACAATGGTCTCCAGTCTTCCTGGGATAATGACTGAGCTGCTGAGCGGCGGGGATGGGGAGCTGAGCATTAGGGGCTGTCAGCAGTTCCATTCTCCTCTCTTAAGCCCAGCTTAAGCTGTTTAAGGAGATGCTCTCAGGGGGTTTTAGGTTGACCTACCTTGAGAACAGCTCCACGTGGGCTTCTGGAAGGGGGGGGGTTGTCTTGTCTCCAGGAGATGGGTTTAGAGCGTGTCCTCGGGAACAGTTTTCCTCTTGGGTCTCACCAGAATCTCCCCAGGGGTGACTTGTACCCGTGTCCCTTCCCCCCAACCCAGCAGGGTTCACCTGGATGGTCTTTGGAGGTCTCTTCCAACCCAAACCATTCAATGATTCAATGAAAGCCACTCAGTTGTGGGGTTTGGCCAGTGAAGGACCCACCAGTTCCACCAACCCGTGCTCCTGGTTGGAAGGGAAGACACGAGCTGGATCCTGACTTGTTTAGGAACCATGAGCAGCCCAATCTTTTTCTTCAAGCTTAATTAGACCTTTTTAGTCCTAATTCCCAGCTGGGATCAGGATTTATGACACCAGGGACCTTTCTGCCTCTGATTCTTCTCCCAGGCTGTGTGGGTGGTGAGGAGACACTAACGTGGCTCTTGTGTGGAGAGAAAACATCCCATAGTTCAAACCATGGTCAAATGAGGAGCATTGAATGAGTCCCTCAGCCCAGAGGGAACTTCTGCTGGGTACTGGGGGTTGTTTTGGGGCAGGTCTAGAGGCACCTGATGTTGGTTGCCCTTTGTGGGCCAGGACTGTCCCCAGACCAAGTGAGGAGAGAGCTCATGGGCTTGGCTGTGCACCAGCATCTCAGCAAGCACCATAAGGTGACCCCACCTTGGAGAGTTGGCACTGAGAGTGGGGTGGAAAGCTGGAGGCTTCTGGAGATCTTCAGATCTCACCTGTCAGAACCCAAAAATGTAGCTTATGGAGATGTATCCAACATCTGCATGGATCTCATCCTTCTCCTGGTTCTTCAGCTTCAGTGGTCCAGAGAAAAGGATGAGGAAAACTCTCAGAGCAGAGGCAGGTCCTACAAACAGGTCAGAACCCCAAATAGTCTTTGCTGGTTCTTCCCAGCCCTCAGCAAAGGCTTCCTTGGGTCACACCATCATCACCTCTACCTGGAGCTCTTCTCTGGTGGGGACTTCAGGGCTTGGCCTTGTCAGAGGTACCCCATGGCCATCACCTGAGGGTGTCAAGCTCCCACCAAGTCTCCATCCCTGGAGTCCTTCAAGCTCAGGCTGGATGGGGCTCTGAGCAGCCTGCCCTAGGTAGAGATGTCCCTGCTGGTGGAGGGAGGTTGGACCAGATGAGCTCTGGAGGTCCCTTTCAACCCAAACCATTCTCTGATTCCATGATCATAGAATCATTTAGGTTGGAAAAGTCCTTTAGGATCATCAAGTCCAACCTTCATCCCAACATCTCAGCTCACTCCAGTTTAATTGCAGAGCTTAGTTAGGATTGAAACCCACAAGATGGAACCTCTTGATTCCCACCATGAGGTCTAGTCTTCTTCTTCCCCATCTTCATCCCCCAGGACCCTTCATCCTCCTTGGCTATGACCATTGTAACCTGCTCCTCCCAACTCTTTTCCTCTCAGGAGGCTTGATGGGGTGGGTACACCTTTATTTAGGTAATTAGGGACTTTAATAGGGTGCTCATTGAAGTTCATAATTCTTCCCAGGTTTTGAAATGCTAAATGAGATCTGGGCTGGATTCTTCTATTTATTTTTTTCCCTCCCTTGCCATTAACATGTGAATGGAAATTCAGATTCAATTCAGCCACATTAATTTGATTTTTGGGTGTTTGTTTCATAATTAGGGCGAATTATTGACAGCAAAGAAATTTTTATGGATAAATGAACAGGTTGTTGGTGGTCACTATGGATTTAAAACTGGGGGATCTGCTCTATTTATGTTGATATATTGGAAGAAAACACCAAATTTTCCACTTTTCCATCACTTTTCCCCCCTCCAATATCATCCTGGCTGAAGGGATTTATTTGAATAATCCCAATCAGGTTCTTTAACCAAATTAGGTCTTAAAGCAGAAAGGGTTTATTTGAGATGTGCCCTTTTTATTTGCACGTAGCAAGCCACGATGTTGGTATAAATCCCATAAATCAAGCATTTTAATGGCATTACTTGCTTTTTTTTGCTTTTTTTCCCCTGGATTTGGGCTCCTCCAGCAGCTGGTGGGTGAGGATAGAGACATTAGGGGGGATTGGAGCAGCTCCCAAGGGAAGCTCAGGGGACAATTGGCTTGTTTGAAGAGCACTTTTAACCCTAAATCCCACTTTTTCTTCTGCTACGTGCTCATAAATAAAGATTTTGGGGTTTTTTTTATTATATTCCCCCCAAATCAGAGCTTCAGGAGGCTCCTGATGGACGAGGTGCCTCCTGCTCCCCCTTTATGATCCTCTTTTTCCTCAGGAATCCAATGCCAGCATGCAAATGTGATTTCTTACTATGGAAAGGATTACTTGTAAAGGAGAAAATAAAATATATAAGCTAAGCCTAAAGATATCCAGGAGTGAAAGAAAACCAGGTTTTAAGAGGCACTTGTATTGCCACCAGCACCAGGAAATCCTCTCCTGGAGCTCCACTGGGATGTTCTTGCTCTGCTCTTGGGTTTCTGGCTCGTTTCTACACCTCAGAAATTCTTTATATTTCAGATATAGGTGTTGGGGAGGGTGTTTGTGGGGTTTATTTATGGATCAGATGCTTTCGTGTGGTACGTGTGGAGTTTGAGGGTGTTTGAGCATCTCCTGCAGCTCTTGCCACGTGCTGGGGTGGGTTGTCCTTGGTGCTACCCCTGATGTTCATGTTGGCTTGGAAATATCCCTTTTTTTTTTGGCTTTTTGGGTTTTTTTGGGAGATTAACCTCTCACTAGAGCAGTTGCTCACAGCCCCAGCCAGCCTGGTCTTGAACACCTCCCGGGATGGGGCTTCCAGCACCTCTCTGGGCAACCTGGGCCAGTGTCTCCCCACCCTCCTGGGCAACAACTTCTTCCTAACGTCTCATCTCAATCTCCCCACCTCTAGTTTGGACCCATTCCCCCCAGTCCTACCACTACCCAACAGCCTCAAAAGTCCCTCCCCAGCTTTCTTGGAGCCCCCTTGAGATCCTGGAATCACAGAATCATAGGTTTGAGGCTGGAAGGGACCTCCAGAGGGCATCTTGTCCAACCTCCCTACACCAGCAGGGACATCTCTACCTAGGGCAGAATGGGTTGGGTTGGAAGGCACCCCCAAAGCTCATCTAGTCCGACCCCCTTTATAAGCAGGGACATCTCCAACTAGGTCAAAACCCCATCAAGCCTCACCCAAGGTGTTCAAATCATTCCTCATCTCCACCCTCAACCTCCCCTGGGGCAACTTGAGCCCCTTTCCTCTTGTCCCATCACCCCCATCGTGCTTCTTGAACCTCTAACACCTCCAACACTAATTTTAACCATTTTTCTCCCCTCTTTTCCCTTAAATCCATTTCTCCCTGGGGTTGAGGGATGGGGGGTGGAGAGACAACCCTCACCCTTGTGTAGCCAAGGTTATGGAGATAAATCCTGCAGCATTGTCACTTCTCCTCGGAGGAAATTGGCCGGGCTGAAGGGGAGATAATTTGCTGTAGTGTTTCAAATGGATTAGGGATGGATTTGAAGGGAAAGTTCGTGCCTCCCATTACAAAGGGGGGAGAGAAGATGATCTGAAGGCTCCGTTCACACTCTGGCCTTCATTAGCCACGCTTAAAACCTTCCCTCTTCTCCAGCCTTAATGAAATTCCCTCCCCGAGCCCGTCTGGATGGACACCAGGACTCTGCAGATCCTTGGAAGGGAGGGAGGGACGAGGTCCTGGTGGGGAGGGGGTTGGGGGAGTCTTCAGGTCCTTGGCCTGGCTCTTGTCTCATTAATTTGATCCTCTCTCACTGCAGCTCGTTTCCAAAGGGTGTCCTTCCATTAGGGGGACAGTTCAGTGACATGGCCACCAAGGAAAAGCAATGGGGTGTGTGGCCATGGATCCTTGACCTCTCTTACTGGTGGCTTTTCCCTGCCATGGACACCAGGTCAGGTTCTCCTTATCCTCTCTTGTGGCTTTTCCCCCTTGTGGACAGCAGGTCAGGTTCTCCTTATCCTCTCTTGTGGCTTTTCCCCCTTGTGGACAGCAGGTCAGGTTCTCCTTATCCTCTCTTGTGGCTTTTCCCCCTTGTGGACACCAGGTCCTGGTTCTCCTTGTCCTGTCTTACTGGTGGCTTTTCCCTGCCATGGACACCAGGTCAGGTTCTCCTTATCCTCTCTTGTGGCTTTTCCCCCTTGTGGACACCAGGTCCTGGTTCTCCTTGTCCTCTCTTACTGGTGGCTTTTCCCCCTCCATGGACACCAGGTCCTGGTTCTCCTTGTCCTCTCTTACTGGTGGTTTTCCCCAGGTCAGGTTCCCCTTGTCCTCTCTTGTGGCTTTTTCCCCTTTTGGCCACCCGGTCATGTTGTCTTTG
>VYZX01018077.1:132649-147816 GCA_013401335.1 Brachypteracias leptosomus
TCCTCTCCATCTTTCCTCCCCATCCCTCCTCTCCATCCCTCCTCTCCATCCCTCCTCCAGCACCCAGGGATGGGCATCATCCCATCCCTTGCAGCCCTCGTAGAGGTACCAGGAGTTAGAAGCTGGAGCTGATGCCAATGTCCATCCAGGGAGCTGCGTTGCTGGAGACCAGTAGAAGATCTCAGAACACCTCTGGGATCAGTGCCTGACAATATTTGACCCATCTCCTGGTTTTATTTCAGTGCTGGGTTGTTGGGATGGTTCCTCACCATGACTTGGTGGCACCTGATGAGCTTCTCCTCCTCTGCCCCCACAGATGCCCGTCTGCTCCTACTTCTTGAAGGGGATCTGCAGCAACAGCAACTGTCCCTACAGCCATGTCTACGTCTCCAGGAAGGCAGAAGTGTGCCAGGATTTCCTCAAAGGCTATTGTCCCATGGGAGAGAAGGTGAGGAAGGGCCATGGGGGCTTGGGGTGGATGCACCTTGGCTGAAGCTACGAGCTGTGGCACCAAAAGGAGCCAGAGAGATGGAAGCTGGGGAGCACCTGGTGAAGAGAACTTGTGGCCTTCCAAAGGGGGGTGGATGAAGGGGTTTGACTTGGGAAGAATAGGACAGGACAAGAGAGGGGTTGAGCTGCTGGAAAGCAGCTTCATGGAGAAGGACCTGGTGGACACCAGGTTGACCATCAAGCCAGCGATGTGCTCTTGTGGCCAAGAAGCCAGAGGTGGCTTGGGGTGTGTTCAGACAAACTTTGGTGGCAGGATCTGGGTTTTCTTCCTCCTGGGAGGGCTGAAAGCCTCTGCTGGGAGGCCAGGCTGGGAGAGTTGGGCTTGGTCAGCTCCAGGGAGACCTTCTTGGGGCCTTGCAGGACTTGAAGGGGCCTGTCAGAAACCTTCTCCTTGAGCAGCAGACTCCATGCTCCCAGAAGGACCTTGAGGGGCTGGAGAGTGGCCAGAGAAGGGCAACGAAGGTGGGGAAGGGGCTGGAGAACTAGGAGAAAGGTCTGGAGAACTTGTGAGGAGCAGCTGAGGGAGCTGAGGGGGGTTGAGATGGAGCAAAGGAGGCTCAGGGGAGACCTTCTGGCTCTGCACAACTCCCTGAGAGGAGGTTGGAGCCAGGTGGGGGTAAAACCTCTTGTCCCAAGTGATGGGACAAGAGGAACCAGCTTCAAGTTGCCCCAGGGGAGGGTGAGGTTGGAGCTGAGGAACAATTTGTTGGTGTTTGGGGCTGTGAAGGGCTGTGCCAGGCTGGAGTCCCCATCCCTGGAGGGGTGTCCCAGGCTGGAGCTGTGGTGCTGAGGGACCCTGGCAGGGATGGGTTGATGGTTGGACTCGATGATCTTGGAGATCTCTTCCAACCAACCCAATTCCACAACTCTGCAGAGGAACAACCCATCCCTCCCCACGGAGCAAAACCCAAAGAGAAAAAGGGGAAAAACCCCCAAATATAAGAGCTGGAAGAACAGCAAAACATGAGCAGCAGTGGCAGCAAACACTCAATCAATTAACCTCTCCTTAATTACTCCCTGTGCCATCACATGAAGGGGTGTGAGCTGAGGAGACCCATCTCCAAAGCAAACCCAACCATCCCAGCACCTCCTCCAACCCCAGCCAGGCAGGCAGGAGCCTTATTTATTATTTTTTTTTAAATATCCCCCATTTAAATGAAAAGACAAAAAAAAAAAGAGATATTTAGAATATTTATTCTATTAGGAAAAGTGCTTACAGCATCACTTGTGGAGTGGCAGGGCAAGCATTCTTCTCCAGATGATGGATAGCAGCCCATAATTAGAGATGGGGAGAAGTTGCTGAGAGGGCCATTATTTAACAGGGGAGGAGAAATCCCAGCCTGGGCCACCAAGGGTTAATTTTATTCTCTCAATAATAATCCCCCCCCAAAGTGCTGAGTCGGCACCTTCAGCTCCCAGCTGGGGAGAAAGAAAAAAAAGTCCTCAAATGGACCTGGGAGAGTTTCTTTGATATCCTCCTGAATGGAGGGGAATAAACCCAGGGCTTGTTAGGGAGGCACCGTCCCCTTTCTGGTGAATAATTGAAGGTGGGGAGTAAATCTCCCCTCGTTCTGCTTCTCCCCACCCAGCTCTTCGTGGTGTGGACAAGGATGCAGCCACATCCCATCCTTGGTGGGTCAACCCCAGCCAGAATGAGGAGTTTAGGGGCTTTTCTGGTGGGTTTGGCCCCCAGATCTTCTCCCCCACCTTGTGTTTTTATCAAGCCTTGATTAAAAATGTCAGTTAGGATCCATAATTTGTGATGGGGCCTCTTCAGAGCTTTCTAGGATGTCTTGCAGGGTGCTGGGGCCAAGCTGGTTGGTCTTTGACCCGTCCCGTGGGCTCTAAGTCCTTGTGTGACCTCTTTGGACACACGATGCTGGGTCCAACTTCATCAGGAACTCAGAATTAAGGCAGAAAGGTTAAATTTTGGTTCCCAAGCTCCTTCTTCAGCAGTGTAGAAGGTGAAGATCCCTCCACCCTTGGGGAGAGGGGACAGCTCCTCTTTGAGAACATGACCATGGTCCTTCATTAATGTTGCTCCCCATATGAATCATTTCCAGGAGGGAAGTGGGAGAAGAGCCAGAACCTCCATTTCCAGTGTTCTCACTGGTTCTTCTATCATAGACTGGGAGGTTTCTCCACCCTGTGTGTCCACATGGACACCAACAGCTTCCTAAAGGGAGGGGAGGAACCTGCAAGGTCACCTTGATGGAGAAGTTGGTGAAATATGGGTCCAAACGAGCTTGAGTCATCTCCAAACACGTCTTAGCTGAAGCCTCCAGTGATGCCCACCACACAAACCTCTCCCTGGAGCTCCTTGGACCTTCTCTGGCCCCATGAAGGGGTCATGCTGGGTGGGACTGGTCCCTCTGGGTTGGTCACCTGCACTTGGGGGAAGCCCAAAGAGGGAAGTGGGAAGAGAGGGAGAAATGGGGCCTCTTGCAGGTGCTCCCCAGGGTTTCCCAAAGATGTTTTAACGAGCTGCTCTTTGGTTCCTCATCCTCTTCTGATACTGGTCTTCATGTCTACACCTCAACCTGGGGCACGGGGTCACTAGGGGAGGACAGGGAGAGGCTGGTGGGCACAAGGGATGGAGCAGAGCTGTGGTGGCACGTCCCCAAGGCTAGGGAGGAGCAGGAGCTGTGGTTCTGAGGAGGCTGCGTGGCCTGGGCTTGTGCCTGGGCAAGTTCTCCTTCCTTGGGGGACATTTGCTGTCCCCAGGTGGACTCTGGTGCTTTTCACAGCAGCAGCTGCTTGATTCTTCTGTAGACAAGTCAACTGCAGGGACTTTCTCTTAGCTGGAGCCTTCTTCTCCTTGGTGTTTCTCTGGTCTGGTGACAGGTTGGTTGTTTTCTCCTCTTCTGGTAGAAGTTTAAGAGGTTGAGGTTGGAGCTGAGGAACCATTTGTTGGTGGGCAGGGTTGTGTCTGCCCAGGGCAGTGGTGGAGTCCCCAGCCCTGGAGGGGTTTCCAAGCCCTGGAGATGTGGAGCTGAGGGCCAGGGGTTAGTGGGGCCCTGGCAGGGATGGGGAGTGGTTGAACTTGATGCTCTCCAAGGTCTCTTCCAACCAAGATGATTCTGTGATTCTCAGCAGTAGCAACTGATTCCTCTGGATCAGCTCCATTCCTCATGTCCATCCTGGTGGACAGAGACATGGACATGATGGACAGAGACATGGAGATGGGTCCAAGGAGGTGGGAAGTTGCTCCAGAACTTTTTTTAAATTCTAAAACGTAGAAAATATTTGAATTCCTTGGGTTTGGGGGATGAACTCCTGCTTTCAATGATCCCCTTCCACAGAAGGTCTGTTTGGTCCAGGCTGGAGCTGGACTCGTGTCCATCCTGGTGGACAGAGACATGGGCATGATGGACAGACACATGGACATGGGTCCAAGGAGGTGGGAAGATGCTCCAGAACTTTGCCATCTCTTGTCTTTCTCCCTTGTCACCTCCTGCCCCCACCTCTGGGAAAGGACCAGTCGAGCAGGGGGGGGTTGAGCCAAGCCTGGAGATACTTGAGAAGCTCCACCAGGGCAAACTGCTGGTGGAGCAGGGCTGGGAATGGGGCCTCTCATACCTCCTGGAAGGTCAGTGGGTGGTTGCTGGTCGGCCCAGTAACCCAACTTCACCCTCCTGCCCCCCTCCACCTCCTCCTGCCAACCTCATTCGTGGAAAATGCTCCTGAGGCTGAGCCAGGACCTTCCACCACCAGTTGTTGCCTCCTTCCTTGCCAGGTCCATGCTAAAGAAGGTTGCTCCCTGCAACCCCTTCGTGCCCACGTCCCTCCTCTCCCTCGTGTCAGGTCCCCTTGGCCCATTTAAGGCTTTGTGGGTCATTAGCAGCACCTTGAATTTCACCCAGAGCTCCTGTGGTGCCAAGGAGGAGTCCCAGCTGCCAACTGGGCACCATCCCAACACCAGCCACCTCCAGCAGCCAGAGGGAGGAGCTGAGGGTGAGGACAACATCAAGGAGATGATGAAGATGCCACCACCATCCTCCCCAGCACCTGGTGGCTTCTCCCCAGGGGGTTTTTAGGGGGCTGGGGGGGTTTCTGGTGGAAGGAACCAGAGGGTTTCTTCTCTTTTCATGGTCCAACCTGTGGCTGGCGGGGGTCCCATGGGGAGGGGGGGTATAATTAGACACCCCAACAGGTGGAAGGGATCAGATGACCCCCCCCGTGGCCTCCTCACCCCATCTGACACCCACCCAGCCCCACCACGGCCACGCCAGGAGCAGAAGAGCTGCTGTAAATAAACAGAAGCCACCCCAAGCCTGGTGGGGAGGAGGTTCCAACCAGCCCAGCCCTGAAGCAGCAGTGATGGACCAGGAGGAACCACCAAGCAACCTGAGCTGGGGACGTGGCCCTGGGATTAGTCACAGGTGGATGGTTTGCTTTCTGAAGTGTCTTCTCCCCCCTGGAGCCAATGAACATCATGATTGACTCAAGAGGTTGGTGCTGGGGAGAAGATCAGGGTGGTGGCACCATCCCACCACCACGGGGCTTTGTTAGGGTCACTTGGGTGCTCTGCTGGGAAGGAACAACCACTTTTCTTGGGGGTTTTCCCCCCAAATAACTTCACTCCTCAGCACCCCTGGCTGGGAGGGGGGTGGGTCCATGAAGCTTTGTGAGGTCAAGGCTCTTGTTTTCCTGCTCTTCTCCTTCCCAAGTCCATTTTGGGCTACATGGAGCAGATCTTCCATCCATGGGCAGAGGCTCTGAAGAGCTGCCAATTAGGAGTGATCAACTTAAGGCAGGTTGGTCATTGATAGGAGGTTTGGAGGGTGTCACTGTCATTGCATGGATGGGGCATCGTGGTTTGGGTTGGAAGGGACCTTAAGGAGGTTCCAACCCCCCACCGTGGGCAGAGACACCTCCCACTAGAGCAGGTTGCTCCAAGCTCCATCCAACCTGAACTTCCAGGGATGGAGCATCCACAAAGTTCTCTGGGCAACCTCTTCCAGTGTCTTCACCCCTACAGGGAAGAAAAATGTTGCTGCCCATGAGGAAGGTGATTGCACAGCTTGAGAGGCCATCACTCCATCTTAGGAACCATGAGCTCCAGAGGTTTTGCTCTTGCTTTCCTTGGCAGCCACTGTCCCAGCAACGTGGGGTCAACAGCTCTGGAGTCCCTTGTGACCAGAGCCACCTGATTTCTGGGTGGGCATCACCACCCATTGCTACCCATCCAGATAAAGGATGGCTCTGGGCAAAGAGAATGAGAAGGGAGATCTTCTGGGGGCCTTGAAGGGCTTCAAGGGGCCTACAAGAAAGATGGGGAGAGACTTTTGAGCAGGGTCAGGACAAGGGGAGATGCTTTGAAACTCCAAGAGGGAGATTGAGACCAGAGAGAAGGAAGGAATGTGGCTGCTGAGGGTGGTGAGAGCCTGGTTGAGGTTGCCCAGCGAGGTGGTTGATGCCCCATCCCTGGAACCATCGCAGGGGAGGTTGGAGGAGGCTCTGAGCAACCTGAGATAGTTGCAGATGGTTGGACCAGATGACCTTGAAAGGTTCTTCCCAACCCAAACCCTTCTATCATTTTATAAACACAGAATTCTGGAGTACCAGCATCTTCTGTTGAGAGGTGACTCTCCTTCCACATTGTCCATTGGGTTGTAGAATCACAGGATTGTTTGTCAGGGTTGGAAGGGACCTTCAAGATCATCTCATTCCAACCCCCCACCATGGGCAGGGCCACCTCCCATGTTCCTGGACACACAAACTATTGAAGATCCCTCAGACAGAGACACAGAGTCACAGGAACTGGGTTTTTAATGGATTCTCAGTGTCCAAGCCCTGCAGCCCCTGAGCCATCCCCCCCATGGAGTCCACCTGCATCCCCAGCCCTCCTGCTGCTCATCACCACCCCCAACCTCCAGCAGATGAGCTCCTTGCTCCTCCACCACTGAGCCCCCAGGCACCAACCTCTGCCCTTTGGAGGAGAAGAGCTCCCCCAGCTCAGCAGGGCTGCAGCTCCATCCCAAAGGTCAACACCAGGAGCTCCTCCTGTGTCCCCAAAGTCGAGCTGCATTGAAAGGTCAGGAGCTCACCTCCCTCCCTCCTGGTGGAGAAGATGCATCTTGATAAACAAGCCAGAATGATGCTGCTGGAACCATCCTTGAGGTTCTTTCCCCATGGATTTGTCTTGGTGTCCCCCCAAACTGGGCAAAATTGGGGCATCTGGGCTACCCTATAGCAAGGTGGGCATCCCAAGTGGGGAAGGAGCCGTGGAAGGGACAAACCAGGCCCTGGAGAAGGTCACCAGGTGTCTTGTGGACGCTGGGTGGTGTCTTGCCATGGGTGTCATCTCATGGTGCTTCTCATGTTGGCCTGAGAAAGCCAAGGTGGGCTCATCACGTGGGGTGGGAGGGACCCCTGGACCTCCCCAGGCTGAGCAGAGCTCCAGGATCTGCTCCCACCTTCAGGATACCCCAGGATGAGCTCTCTGGGTCGCTGGCCAGGAGAGCATCAGCCAAGGTCACTCCTACCCTGAGCTCCAGCCCTGGGCCACCTGCAGGCAGCAGTCCCCAGATAAATCCCATTCTTCATTCCCTGCTCCTTTCCACATCCCAACCTTGTCTGGGACAGCAAAACCTCCATGTCCTCTCTGAAACCACCTTCTCCAGCCCAGTTCACCTCCTTGGGACCTCCCAACAGTACCTCCTTGGTAGGTCATTGCTGTCAAGGCTTTGGTGGGTCAGGTCCTTCAGATGAGGGGCTTGGGAAGCTCTGGGTGGGTGTGAAACATCCCCCAGAGGAGACTCATATTTTTTTATAGCATTGTGGCCTGGAATAATATTCTGATATGGAGAAGGAAGCCCCAACAGATCCTTCTCCTCCTTTAGCAACATCTTGGGGCCACCTGAAGGAGCCCAGAAGGTCTGTGAAGGGACCTGTGCTCCTCACAGGGCTTCTGCTGCTGTTCCCAACCTTCTTCTCCCTTGTTTTCCCCCCTCTCAGTGCAAGAAGAAGCACACCCTGGTCTGCCCTGACTTTGCCAAGAGAGGCTCCTGCCCCAGGGGTGCCCTCTGCAAGCTCCTGCACCCCCAGAAGAAGCGTCACCCAAGAGAAGAAGACCACAGTGACCATCCTTCCAAGTGGAGACGGGTCTTGGAGGAGACGGGCAGGTAGGAAAGGAGAAGAAACTCCCTTTGATGTTCTTGGTTTTCTTCCCAACCTGCTCTTCCCTCTCCCAGATGTTTGTTGGTTGAAGGTGTTGCTGATGTGGGTCGTTGGCTCCAACCTCCTCTCAGGGAGTTGTGGAGACCCAGAAGGTCTCCCCTGAGCCTCCTTTGCTCCAGACCAGACCCAACAGGTCCCTCAGCTGCTCCTCACAAGTTCTCCAGCCCCTTCTCCTCCCTCAGACCCTTCCCCATCTCCATTGCCCTTCTCTGGACACAGAAGCAGCAGAGGTGGAGACACAACAGGCTTTGTAGAACCCTTTGGTGCTCCCTGATCAATCCTTGGAAGCTCTCTGGGCTTTCTCTGATACCTTTGGCTGCTGGGATGGATCCCTCAGGATCCTGGTTGCTGGGAGGAGAAGACACCTCCTTGGATGCCCATCTCCTCCACAGCTCTGCAGTGGGACGTGGGGGTGAAGGTGGGATGGACACAGAAGGACCTGGGAGCTGAGCTGGCCTGGTCCATGCTCTTCCCCACTCCTGGGCTTCCTCCTGGCCCTGCCTTGTAAGGTAGCAGAAGGTGGACGAGCTCTCCACGGGTTCTCCAAACTTATCCTGAGTGACAGAAGAGCCTTGGAATGACCCCCAGCTCCCAACGAGGTGGAAAATAGCTCCTTGGTCTTTTTAGGGAAGGAGGCTGAGTGGAGACCCCCCCTCCCTCCTGGCATCCTCCCCTGGGAACACCCAAGCTTGGAAGCTTCTCAGGAGGTCATTGGAGATGAGGTGTCACGTTAGCTGGGCTTGGAAGAGGGTGGCAGGGCTGGGGCTGAGCCAAGCCCAGCAGGACATCTCCAAACCATCCCTGCAGGACATCTCCAAGTCACCCCATGGCCTCTGTCTGTCCTCTCCTCTGCTCTCCTCACTCAAAGAGGAGTCCAACATCTCCACCAGCATCCTGGAGACCTTGCAGAGAAGGACAGGGCAGGGAGTCCAGCTGGATGGACCTGAGATGGCTGCTGGAGATCAGAGCTGTGGAGCAGCCTGGGGTAGAATCATGGAGTGGTTTGGGTTGGGAGGGACCTTCCAAGGTCACCTGGTCCAACCCCTCTACACTCATCAGGGACATCTCTACCTAGGGCAGGCTGCTGAGCCCCATCAAGCCTGATCTTGAAGGTCTCCAGGGATGGGGCCTCCACCCCCTCTCTGGACAACCTTAGATGGCCCTTGAGGAGCTCTGGGGGTTCACCCCAACCTCTTCCATTGCACGTGATGGGATCATTTGGGATTGCCTTTATTCTTTGGGATCTCTTTGCAGGAATGACCCAGCCCAGCCCCACGATGATGGGGAAGTTCCTGGACCCTCCAGCGTGGAGCAGGACGTGAAGTTCTGGAAAGAGGCCAACCTGCCACCCACCAGCTGGCTGCAGAAGCTGCCGTCCTTCATCTCCCTCCAGTCCCCAGGATCTCCTGGTCACCAGGGCTGCAAAGTGAAGGAGGAGGAGGAGGAGGAGCTGGAGGATGAGCCAGGTAGGAAGAACTTCTCTGCTTCTCCTCATGGGTGCTCCAAGCTCGGATCCACCAGGAGAGCGATTCCCCTGCTGCTCTCCAGGGGTTTGGGTGGGGTGGGTTGGAGAAGAAATGTGGAGCTGGAGGAGGAATTAGGGCTTGGAGGAGAAATTTGAGGTTGGAGGAGAAATTTGGGGTTGGAGGAGTAACTTGAGGTTGGAGGAGAAATTTGGGGTCAGAGGAGAAATTTGGGGATGGAGGAGAAATTAGGGGTTGGAGGAGAAGTTTGGGGATGGAGGAGAAATGGGGTTGGAGGAGAAATTTGGGGTTGGAGGAGGAATTAGGGCTTGGAGGAGTAACTTGGGGTTGGAGGAGAAATTTGGGGTTGGAGGAGAAATTAGGGCTTGGAGGAGAACTTTGGGGTTGGAGGAGAAATTCGGGGTTGGAGGAGAAATTAGGGGTTGGAGGAAGAATTTGGGGTTGGAGAAATTTGGGGTTGGAGGAAAAATTTGGAGTTGGAGTAATTTGAGGTTGGAGGAGAAATTAGGGGTTGGAGGAAGAATTTGGGGTCAGAGGAGAAATGTGGGGATGGGGGAGAAATTAGGGGTTGGAGGAGAACTTTGGGGATGGAGAAATTTGGGGTTGGAGGAGAAGTTTGGAGATGGAGGAGAAATTAGGGGTTGGAGGAAGAATTTGGGGTTGGAGAAATTTGGGGTTGGAGGAAAAATTTGGGGTTGGAGTAATTTGAGGTTGGAGGAGAAATTAGGGGTCGGAGGAGAAGTTTGGGGTCGGTGGAGTAATTAGAGGTTGGAAGAGTAATTTGGGGTCGGAGGAGTAACTTGGGATTGGAGGAGAAATTAGGGTTGGAGGAGAAATTTGGGGTCGGAGGAGAAATTTTGGCGTTGGAGGAAGAATTTGGGGTTGGAATAGTTTGAAGTTGGAGGAGAAATTAGAGGATGGAGGAGAAATTTGGGGCCAGATGACTCATTTGATGCCTTCCGAGCATCCTCCAAAATCCCACCCACAAATCCCAGGAAGACCAAACCTCTTCCACCCAAGCAGGAAAGCCGAGCTTGGTGTCACCCCATCCTTCACCTCCCCACGTTCTCCACCCAGG
Organism: Brachypteracias leptosomus; assembly: GCA_013401335.1. Lineage (NCBI taxonomy): Eukaryota > Metazoa > Chordata > Aves > Coraciiformes > Brachypteraciidae > Brachypteracias > Brachypteracias leptosomus. The sequence goes on from VYZX01018077.1 coordinate 142,904, forward strand.
AGGACAGAGCTGGGGGGAGATGGTCCCCCCAACCCCTCCAACCCCCATGTCCAGGTGATGGCCCTTCCATAGGTCACCTCCCAGTTCAATAAACCACCACTGGAGCCTCCCTCCTCATCTCCCCACCCCAACCCCTTCCACCGAGTGCTAATTGAATTAGGAACCCCCCATCCCCCTTCGTTTGCTGGAGAAGCTCATGGGCAACTCCTGGAGAGAGCAGCTGTTCCTCCTCCCCCCTGGTGAACATCCAAACGGCTCCTCCTGGGCTTGTTGAGGAGAGAAAAGAGGATTTTATGGCAGCAAACGAGCTTTGGAGGAGCTCCTGGAGCTGGGGCAGCTTGGGAGGAATAACCCCAAATGCAAATCCTCAGCCCAGGCTGGAATCAGCTGCCCGAGGAGGTGGTGGGGTCACCATCCATGGAAGGGGGGCAAAAAAAGGAGGGGAGGGGTCAGGGAGATGTTGGACAGAGGTTGGGGTTGATGGTCCAACCCTTTTTTCCAGCCTGAATGATTCTGTGGTCCTCTGGGGCTTGAGGACCATCCCCAGGCACCATCCTCCTGCTGGATCCTGGTCCAAGCATCCCCAGATGATGGGATTTAGGAGAAGGATGGTGCTGGGGTGGACATGGCTGGTGCCAGGGGGGCTTCACCTCCTTTGATGCTGCTTCTCACACCAGCTCTTGGAGGGGTGATGGGTTTAGGCTAGAAAAGGGGAGGGTTAGGTTGGACATTAGTATGAAGGTGGTGGAGCACTGGAAGAGGTTGGCCAGAGAGGGGGTGGAGGCCCCATCCCTGGAGTCCTTCAAGGTGAGGCTGGATGGGGCTCTGAGCAGCCTGCCCTAGGTAGAGATGTCCCTGCTCCCTGCAGGAGGGTTGGACCAGATGACCCAAGGTCCCTTCCCACCCAAACCCACTCAGAATCCCAGAACTGCCTGGGTTGGAGGTTGGACAAGACCTTTAAGACCATGACTCCAGTCATTAACCCACCACCACCAAGTCCTCAACGTCTCCATCATCTCCAGCCACTTTCCCTCTCCCACCTTCCTCCCAGCCTCAAAATGGGGCAAGAAACCCAATTTTTTTCCACCCCTCAGCACTCAGAGCAACGAGCAGGGAGAAGATCCTGGGTGCAAGCACCAGCCCCACCTCCTTTTACCCCCCATCCCACCTTGAAATCCCATTAAACCCCCCAGTAGCAGCACTGGGATGAAGAAGATCATCTCCACTCCCTCCAGGTGCAGCTGGAGCCCCTCATCTCAGCAGCATCTGGTGGAGGACCAGTTTTGATTGAAGGATTTAATGGTCCCACCTAAAATGTGATTTACTTCCCCGTCCACTCCTCCAGCTTGATAATCTATTAGATTTACCTTCTTCTCCCCAAGTTCCTCTGCTTGCCTGACACCTTCTGAGGCTCAGGCAAGATAAATGTTGATGTTCCTCAGGAGGAAGAGTCTTGGAGGTCCTCGTTCTTCAAGGAGCTTGACAAGCTCAGCAAAACCCACCCGGTTTTCTCTTGGAGAGCCTCGTGATCCATCCACGGTTCAATCATCAGGATGAAAAAAGGGGCTTCTCAGCCTGGGTTTTGCTAACTAGAAATGATGTTCCTGGTCCTTAGAAGATGGATTGTGAAGCTGCTGAGATGCGGAGGAGAAAGGAGGAGGAGGAGGAGGAGGAGGAGGAGGAGGAGGTGGGGGATTGCTGCAGCCAGCTGTTNCCAACGTTGTAGGGTCGTCCATGCCTTGGGGTCATCTAGATGATCGTGAAGGTCCCTTCCAACCCAACCCAACCCATCTGGTGGGTCTCTGACTCTGCTCTCTTCTCCCTGTCCACCCCCAGGCAGCACCAAGTGGAAGAGGACTTTGCCACCAGTGTCCTCCCGGGACCCCGACAGCACCCGGCTGGAGGAGGGTGGCAGAGGTGAGGCTGGGGGGTTACCAGGGTTGGGTGCTCCATTGGTGCCCATGCATCAACCCACCACCACCAGGCATGGAGAAGCCCCAGGTGGGCACCCAGACAACGTGTCCCTCACCTCCCACCATCTCCTTCCCCTCTTCCAGGCAAGCAGCTGCAGATCAAGCCCAGGCTGTGAGGAAGCCCCAAGTCCATGGCAGCCAACGAGCTCAGGAACCTCCAAGCTGGGCATGGACCTGGCACCTACCTCAGGACACCCCGGCCAGATGGGACATCCCCTTCTCCTCTTTCTTCTCTGAGGACATTGTTCTGGCAAGGAGCTGGGTGGAAGCATCTCCCCTTCCCAGGAAAGTTCTAATTTGCCAATAAACTCTTTTTTCAGCCCGTTTTTTTGAAGGCCACTCCTGCTGCCAGACTCCTGGGATGCTTCTTGGGGAGCTTCCATCCCCAGGGGTCCTCCTGAAGATACGAGGTGAGACGGGGACCTGAGGAGCTTGATGCCACCATCACATCCAGGTCAGCCACAGTCTTGGGGCCAAGCATGGCCAGTGGTCACAAGTCACCCCCCCCCCAGCTCAGCCCTGGTGTCTCCATGCCCAGATCCCACCTACACCCACCCTTCTCCATCCCCTTGGCTTTGGGAGAAGGTTTCTTGGAGAGGAACCATGTGCTGGTGGAAACATGTTGGGAGCAGCCTTGAGCTCAAACCAGCCCCACGTTGGGATCTCCCCAGCTGGGTGCACCTTGACCTCCACCTCTCACCATCTAGGTGGGGGGTTGGTCTCCTTTGGGAGCCCCAAACCAGCTCTTCTGAGGTTCTTAGGTGGCCCTCCAAGGCGTTGAGCACTGCTGGCCATGGAGCTACCAGCGTGGTGGGATTCCACTTCCATGGGTGCAGTTTCCATGGGGATTTTGGGGTGGGAGGTGCTGTCCCCCAACATGGATGGGATTTTGGGGTCAGCTGGTGGTTCTCCCCTCACCAAGAGGTCCCAAGAGCCCAGAGTGGCCATGCTGGATGTCCACCAACTGCAGCACCTTCAGGCAAGGACATCAGTAGGGACACGAGTGGACACCAGGGCTCCATGAGGACCTCTTGCTGGTGGGGTGGGTGTGGGCTCCTGAACCCCATGGATGCCCAACTGATGGGGGGGTGGTGGGAATTGATCCTGTGATGTCATTGTCACCCCTCACCTCCAGTTTAAAGATGCTGCCAAACTGGGAGAGGGGTTTTGGAGACCATTTGGAGACCAGTTTGAGGTGGCCACATCCCCAACGTGCCCCCAACCATCTTGGGGGGCCACGTTCTCACCCCAACAACCTGTTTTTTGATAAATTCTCCATCATCTCTTGATATTAAATGTCTTTTATGAAACCCTGGTTGTGTTTTGATATGTAAATAAACAGGTTCTTCTCCAGGAGGCCCAGTTTGAAGGTGGCTTTTCTTTTCTTTCCAGTGGAGGGGCCACTTCACTCCCCAAACTTCACATTTTTTGAAGGTTTAGAACTTACTCCACAAGGATCATTCATCACATGGAGCTTTCCTTAAAAAAAACCACCCTAAATTCACTAAAAATCACCCTGGAGGAGATGAGGAGATGATGCTACAAGGATGGTGGTGGTGGCCGGGGGGGGTTTGATGGTCCCTAAGGAGGATGAAGGTGATGAGGAGCCACCATCCCACCAAGGATTGTCATTTCTGGCCGGCTGGGGGGGGGGATTGATGGTGGAGCTGAGCTCTGGTGGGTTCCACCAACCACCTCAGTGATGGGCCTCCATGGAGGTGATGGTGGGTTGGTGGTTGGAGGGCTTGATCCATCCTCTCCATGAAGAGGTGGGCACGTGGTTGGGTTGTCCCCGGGACCCCTGCCAAGGCTGTGGCCCAGGGGTGGCTTGGCTGGAAGGGTGGTGGAGGAGAAGAAGAGTTTCTGGAGGGCTCCATTGAGAGTTCCTGGAAAACCCTCCTGGCACAGCTCGGGGGCTGTGGTGGGAGCAGCTGCTGGGGTCACATCACCCCTGGGGCTCATTTTTCTGCCTGTCATCAAGGTGCTTCTCCTCTGCCCTCCTCCTGCTCCTCCTCCTCCTCCTCCTCCTCCTCCTCCTTCTCCTTCTCCTTCTCCTTCTCCTTCTCCTTCTCCTTCTCCTTCTTCTCCTCCTCCTTCTCTTTCTCCTCTTCCTCATCCTCCTCTTCCTCTTCCTCCTCTTCTCCTCATGCTTGGTGCCCATGATCCCACCATGGCAATGATTTTTTTTCCAACCCTTCACCACCATGGTGAACACCATCCTTGCCATGGGGTGATGTCCCCCTGAGGGCTCCCCAAACCAGCAGCACTCCAGGGTCTGGGTGTGATGATGATGATGATGATGACAATGATGGTGATGATGATGATGATGATGATGATGATGATGATGATGATGATGATGATGATGATGACACCACCATCATGGTGGACACTACCCCTGCCATTAGGTGATGTCCCTGTGAGGGCTCCCCAAACCAGTAGCACCTCAGACTCTCAGTGTGATGATGATGATGATGATGATGATGATGATGATGATGATGATGACGACGACAACACCACCATGGTGGACACCACCCTCACCATGGGGTGACACCCCCTTGGGGGGCTCACCAACTTCTCCATGGGGTGACATCCCCACGAGGGCTCCCCAAGCCAGACTGGGTGCGATGATGATGATGATGATGATGAAGATGAAGATGCTGCTGAACGGAGGCAGCACCCAACCCCTCCCAAAGGGTTAAGGGGCCCCAGGAGCTCTAAAAGCAGGAGGTGATGCCATCCCACCACCATCCCCAGGCCACCAACCTGGTTATGTCACTCGACCTCCTGTGAGTAAACTTAGCTGGCCAGCCCAGCCTGGTGGGGAGGGCTGGGGACATGGGGACATGGGGACATGCCACGGGGGGCCTGGCCCTGCTCCCACCCACCCCCCCTCTAAAAATACCCAAGGAGGGGGGCGGCACCGGCCCCGTTGGACCTCGG
>VYZX01018079.1:0-63398 GCA_013401335.1 Brachypteracias leptosomus
CAGACAGACCCACTACACATCTCCACTTTATTCTTGGCTAAGTTAGTCTTGTAGCTAGTCCATGGCATTCGAAAGGTCTGAGGCAGCCTGGTCCTGACTTGCTCAAGAATTTCGTTCTAAACATCTACTTGCTTTATTTTATAAATGGAAAAGGTTTGTGATTGCTTGTATTTTTACTTATCAAATTATCTAAGCATATGTAAATGACAGGATAACCAGAAATCATAAAAATCACTTATGAGGGAAGAAGGATCCTTTAACCTGATCATATGTTTTCACTGCAGATTCAGTCTGAATGACCACAGCTAACCTTGCCAGCATGTGAGCTCTACCATTGCAAATACTGTGTCTTTACTCTAGTCATGCATTTAGCCATCCGTATTTGAGTCCTTTCTGCAGGGACCTCTACCCTTTCCTGGCCAGTGCTAACAGAGCTCACCTGCCCAGGATGAAAGATAGACAGGCTCCAAAAGACCACCAACATTTGACTGGGCTTTAAATGCCTCCTTAACTGTCTGGAGAACAGAGGGTGTCCAATTTGGAAAAGAGTCGAAGTCATTAGTAGACTGAAGATATAATCTTTTTTGGTGCCTGATACACTTTAATGCCCTATACACACACATAAACACACCCACATTTCTTTTTGTTTTGAAGTGATGAATTCACCACCATATAGCAATTATCCAATTCAGAAATGAGTCATATTAACTACCAGAAGAGTGAAATCTGTCCATGCAGTAACTTTCACCACTATAGATTTTTCTGAAGAATATTCTATTGGACTATTTGTTCCTGCCTTTTAGGGGAAGATGGAGGTGCTGATTTAGTCTGGCAGCATAGAAGCTAGCCATGCAAGGACAGGCAAGAAGGCAGGTGATCCAGGCAGAACCAAAATCGAGCTAGGTCTGAAAACCTGTAAATGCAAATTTCAGTTCAGTGCTGGAATCCAGTGAAGCCTTCAAACTCATTGTTATTCATTAAGCAGATTGAAGGAGTGAAATGAAATTCAGCAAATTGTCCGCCTCTGCAGAGTACAATATGTTCATTTTGAAGGGAAACTGGTATATGGATGGAAGGTGAAGCATAAGCCACATTTACCTCAAGGGGAAGGAGTGGAGGGTCAAATGTTTTTAAAAACTCCGTGTCCCTCTCTCAATACATTTGCACATATCTCACTGGCCCATCTTGCCTCCTTCAATATGGACAGGTGATAAAGTCCACCTGTCAATCCTCACCTACTGCATGCTCTGATGCCAGGGCACCAAAAGTCTATAAGTGGCAGTCCCATCGAGGTCCCTTAGGAGCTGGACTCTTGACTGATCCTTTATTAAGACTAACCTCTGCTCCTGTGGCATTCTCTGGGAGCTAATTCAATTTTTTTATGTGGCCTGCTTGATTGAAGTACAAAGCTAAAGATGAGTAGGAAAGACTTCCTTCAGCCATCGTGCATGTTACCATTTTTCCTGCCACTTGAGGGATTCATTTTCTTATAATTAGCCAGTTGGACCAGTTTATTATTTGTTCTGTGACAGTTTCCATCAGAAACTAGAAGAATTTTTTTATGGAGACCCACAGAAAGATAAAGTGTGCAACAAAGGACTGTATTACTGGGCAGGACAAACACAGCAGGAAAAAAACCAAAAGAACATTTTCTCCTGTGTTATGGGGGAGCTGAGGTAGCTTGCTCAGGTAGTCTGAGCTTAGCACCTTCTTCCTCCACTTATTCCTTTTGTTTACCTCATGCTATGTTACCACAAGCATTCAAGCCTGACCTCCCTTCAGGGAAACGGTGATCATGACTGGGTTTCAGTCTTGCCTGCCTATATGCCACTCTGCTTCTCTACTGACCTGGAGGGTGAGATCTGTCACATCTAAGCTTAGAAATACCCAGTTCAGACCATTCCTATCCTCACTCATGGCACCAGCTCAACCTGGGAAACAAGGAGAGGACCAGGCACTTGTCAGATTCACCAGACTGAGGTTAAATGTCTGTCTCAAGGTGAGAGGAATGACTGTGTCTCTCCACTAACCACAAAAGGAACCTGGAAAAAGTAGTTGAAATGAGCATACTAATTGAGATGTAGACACTGACATTAAATGCAGTGACTCTCACCCAAAGTAATTAGAGGCTAGCAGAATTAGGGGTAAGTAGTTTAAAGGAGAAGACTTTTTCCATCACCTTGTTTTCATTTCCTGAAGTAGAAATGGTAAGAAAACCAGTTCTTCAAGGACCTAGAGGCTAAAGATTGGAGCTTGCTGCTTCAGAGCTTGCTTGATCAGTATGTAATTTCAGTCAGTCATCCTATCCTAATGAAATGTCTCACCTATAACATTTCTCTGAGCTTTGGCAGTATATTTTCCATAGAAAACTGTCTTTTAATAGGAATAACACTTTGTACAACTAAAGTTCCTTTCTTCCAGTGAGTGCACAGCACTCTGCAAATGTTAGCTGCACCTCTCACCACATCACAGCCCTCTCTTGTTGCCAGAAATACACTGATAAACAGGGATTTTGCTCCAGGGCAAGTCTCTCCTTTTTGATGTCTACAATGCCTGGCAAGATAGGACACAAATCAATTATTAGGTCAATCTGTTATATCTTCCTATGCGGTACTCTTGGCAGTATCTGAACCAAGAAGGAGCTCTGGGTGCTCATTACACCACACACTCTCTTGTTTGTGAATTGTGTTTGAACAATGAAAAGTCATTCTGGAATTAAGTCTGACATGGATGTCCTCAGTCAGACCATGCATTTGCTTGGGACATTTGGGAAGCAAGGTACTGGGAGTAGATTGCCTACATCTTGCTGCACTGATGGTCACATGACCCCTGGGCACTTTGGGGTGGATTTGGACCACCTGCAAGGGTGTTTTTGGGAAGACGTAGGCACCAGCAAAGGAATCTCAAGAAATTGTGAGTGCTTTAAAAAGCCTACAGCTGCCTAACCATGACCCGTACATCTGGCTACGAGAGGTGACAGACTGCAAACAGGGGCAGCCCTGCTGCAGCACAAGGCATCAGGACAGCCTGGCCTGATGGGGCCCCAAAGGCACATTCAGGTCCTGCAAGACCATGCGCCCAGAAGCATCGGCAAGCAGCCTGAACACAACCCACTGGCAAGAAGATTCCCAACCAGTATCATTTGCTCAATTGAGGTTCGTTCCAAAATTATTTAAAAAGTTAAATTAACCATCTTTTTGATGGGGAAACAGTGAGGTGAAGTCCTGAGCTGCCCAGCAGCCCCCACCAGATCTTCTTCACTGCTATGTTTGCTCCATGCGTACTCCCAGGGCTTTGCTGTCTCTGATATAAGTGCGAAGTTCAATTGCCATAGCAACAGCATCAGGCAGGTGCAAAACACTGTATTTTCTCTGCTAGATGTAAAGGAAAACCTTTCTGCTCCAGGGAAGGGGACTGTCAGTCGTAATGAAGATTGTCTTCTCTTCTCTTACCTGGAAACATAACAAGGAAAACTCTATTGATTTTTTGTGAGGGAACTGGGGCTCCAGGATTGATTAGCTTCCGCTGTTTATTTTTGCTACACAATAGGTATCCGTACAGGCACAGGCAATAAGCATTTGGGCTATATATAACACCATCTACAAAGCAGCCGAGGGAATTTCTCTCTGCAGCATACAGGGGCAATGAGAAGCTGCGAGGAAAATGATGCTGTTCTTTCCAATGGCCCCGTGAGTGTCCTGGCTGGAGTGCAGATCAATTCTGACAAGGTAGAGGTGGACCAGAAAGCTTCCTCCCTCCCTTTCAAGGCTGCTGGGAGCTAGTACTTGGGCCAGATGTGTAGGGCATGCCTCCCTGTTCAAGACAGACACAATTTCCCACTGCTGTGCCCCAGGAGCAGCTTTTTTCAGCAGGGATCAGTTGGAATTCTCCCGGAACTCCCTGGGCCAAGAGGAGGCGGCACCACATCTGCTGAGACATTCTCCATCACCTTGCCTTTAAACCTTGCAAAATCTGGGAAAGCTGAAGGAGAGGGCTGTCTGACAACACTACACAAAAGCATGTGTGTTTTCATTACATTACACATCTCAAATCTCAATGATGGGGTCGCCCAGCTCAGGGGGACTGTACCCTGAAGAGGAAGAGAGGGAAGAATTTGACCACATGTGTCCACCTAGCCGTCAGTCGCTATACTTTACAATTTGTCATGTTAATTGAATTATTTGAGGGCCATCTCTTACAATTTTGAAGTGGTCCCTATTACATACAAATGCTCTATTTTACTGCTAAAAATATCAGAAGTAAATAACTCCGGGACAGAGGTCAGAGAAAAGCTAATTACAAAGAAGGACCAAATTCCAGAACATCCTAAGTTTCTAGAGAAATGGGTACCGATTTTTGTGTCCTTCTGTTTGGGTTTTATCACAGCTTTTGTCCTATTGTTGTTCCTGGTCATTTAAAACAAATTACTCCTAGTTCCCATTAACTTTGCAGCCACAATTACATTGCCAGAGGGGAACCTGGCGTGCAGGCATCATTCCTTTCAAAGTGGCAGCCTTGGCGGCTGAGAGCTCTCCCCAACTCCAAACATCTCCTAACCTACAACTGACAGATACAGTCACCTGGTGGCATTTGTGTGGGAAATTAAGGGTACACATTTACAGTCAGCAACGCCAGCAGAAAGGGGAGAGTATGGTATATGGATAGCTATCACAATCTGTCCCATAGTGTTGCAGAGGAGTATTAAACAAAGAAACCCTCTGTAATAGTTTCTCAACTTTTTCCACCTTTGTTTTTCTATAGATACATATCTCAAAATTAATTTTGATTTGGAGAATGAGGCCCAGGAACAAGCTGGCATCACAGCTTTCCATGAACTTTTTGTATTGTAACATTACCACTCGAGTAAGAAAGTGTACAAGGTAAACCATGAGACAGGTGAGCAATGTCGATGCGTCTCCTGAGGATGAATGGCTCTGTGATGCTGCATAATAAATACTAATTATTTAATGTGTATTTCCATGTTAAACAGTCTTTCCTTCTGTTTCTCAAGGAGTTAATCCAGGGTAAGCATTTTTTTTATTTAACAGTGTTAATATGTTACAGATCAAAAGAGGCAAACCCAAGACTGTTTTGTTGACAGAGATAACTTTGACCTGTCAAGAGAGTACATAAAACAGCAACAGAAGAGCAGCAAGGCCATCCCCTTCAAAGGCACTGAAGGCTGCATTTAACTGTATTCTGAATCATAAAAAGCACAAATTCAAAGTAACACGTGCTAAGAGCCCTCTCCACTGCAACCTTCTAGCTAGAAACAATGCATCTAAAAATACATCTGCTGATGAGGTCAGTAGGTTTATTCCCGGTGAGAGTCGGCAGGGCAGGAGCTAAATAATAATGCAGAATCAGGAAAAAAGTTTACAGCAGTGGGAAAATATCAAGCTCTTTGTTTGTAGTTTCAGCTTTCCTGATCGGCTCCAGTGTGTGATCTCTTTCCCACTGCTGAAACTTCAAGTTCAAATGATCAGTGCCCACAGTGAAGCATAATTACTATAATAAAAATGTGTTGAAAAAGAATGCAAACAGCTACTAAATAAAAAACATTTTGTGGTAGAAGATTCCCCCACACACAGACATCCCTGAGTAAAGACACAGATTTAGTGCCATTATGGCTGACAGTGACTAATTTACTCATTACTAGACAACCATGTCGACCAGATTCTGGAATCTTCACCAGATTGTAAGTGAAGATGGGATGGTCAAACTGTAGAATCATAGAATCCTCTTGTCCTGCGGTTATGGATTTCCTGAGAGCTTGGCTCATGCCTTGCATGTAAGATACTCCTCTGCTCCCACAGAAGCCTTGTCTGAAGAAGAAAATGTAGTAGCTTTTAGTCCTGTGAGCATGCTTTTCAAGCCATCACCAAAACCAAACTGCTAGAAACTTCCAGAAACAGCAAGAGGTGGTAGAACTTTAGGAAAGTCAAGGGGTTTTCAAATGAATGAATAAAAGACAAAAATTAAAATCTGCAATTGCTTTGAAAAGAAGCAAAATAGTTTCATGAAAAGACTGATACAGGACTGCTAAGAGTCACTGCAAAACAGGAAGCAGAGGTGGAAAAAAGTATCAGCCAGCTCAGTAGCTACAGACAGTGCAATGCCTTCCAGTGGAGGAATCCAAACTAACTCCTGCTTAAAAGCAGTAATGTATTTTAAAAGACTCCTAGGAAGAAGACGAAAAGAAAGAAGAAATTATTTTAAAAAGAAGAAGAAGAAAGGAAAATGTAACCTTGGCTTTATACTTCTACCACACTGCCTGCTTGCTGCCTAGGCACAACCTGCAGATGTGTGCTGGGCTTGCAGATCATGTTAAAGCATCTGTGCCTGGGGACCAGTCCTGATCCTAAGTCAGCATTTTCTCCCCTGACATCTCAGAACGACAAGAGTTGACCTCACTGACACTGCTGCTCTAGAAGAAACAGAAAGAACCATTTGCGTCACTAAGCAACTCCACTGAGGCAAAAGCACCACAGCACCCAAGGCAAGCCCCACCAAACCACAAGGTTCTCAAACAAAACCCTCTACAAGTCTGCATCTGCTCCCATTGCAATGAGTGCTAAAAATGCCCCTGACTTCAGATAGAGCAGGATCAGGTGCTCTCTTGTGGGAAAGGCAAAGCCATCCTAGCAGAGAATATCAGGGCCTTTCAAACAGGATAAAATACAGCAATTGTGAAGGAATCCTTTCAGGGAAAGCATCCTCGGATTTCCATTACTGCTACTGGAGTCTCTTGATGAGACAAGAGGTGGCTGTGAAACTCCAAGTTTGCCCTGTAAGTACAGGGCTGGCAGGTTAAGATGCAGTTATTTTATAGCCAGAGTTGTTGTTCTGGTTTTCAAGCTCCCTGGATATCTCTGGATAGCTGAGTAAAACTGACAAGGTTAATAAAATCCAGGCAGCTAAGAGGCAGCTGTGACATTGCTATTTGTAGGACATCAAACCAAGAGGTCAAGCACGCTGACTTCAGCCATGGGATAAATGGGACCCATGGGATTTTTGCTCAGTTCAAAACTGCACAACAGCAGGATGTTTAGAAGCTCAGGGTATCTTAGCCTTGATACACGCCCCGGCCAGACTCATGCTGTTGCTTTAGGTCCAGCAGCATCTAGGCATTGCTTCAGGCTCATGTCTTCAGGCTCATCCAGGGGAGCATGAAGCTGTGCCATACCCTGGCAAAGGGCTGGCACGCCAGCAGCACTGACAAGGTCCCAGGCACATCCTTGCCAGCCTCTGCCATACCTCTTGGGTGCTTTTTTCTGTAATATGGCCCTTGTGGGGCTGGCTAAGCCATTCATGGCTTATACTTCCAGAGATCTTGTTGTACTTGTAGCCCACACAGCCCATAACAGACAACTCCTGCCAGGTTGGGGGTTTTAGTCTTTTTTCTAAAGTCATTTGCTCTAGGCCACACAAAAAACATGCAGATCCAGCCCAAAGAAGAAATCATCTATATGCTTTGCCATCCTCACTTTGTCTCACCACCCTAAATTGTTTTTTGAAATTGAGGGAAATTCATCTCAGGAGGGGAGCGTCTATTTGCTGTCCAGACGTCAGGAGCACAGCTGACCTTTGGAGGATGAAGGCTCACTGATTTTGCTGTCTGTGTCTTTCAAACAGGCCCATGAGACAGATACACTCCCTTTTTTCTAGCATGAGGTAACCCCACGTCTGCTTTTGTCAGGTGATCAAGGTCCCTCACAGCACAAGTCGATTCTTAGGAAATAAAATGTCTTTTCCAAATAATTACATATGACATCAACGAAATAAAGCTTATTTAAAGCATATGCTAGCAGATTGTTATTTACCATTGAAATTGTTTTCGCAGACAGAAAGTAAATTTTATTTGAAGCAATCATTATTGTAGATGAGGGATACAAGGCTGTATTTGTTCAGGAAAAAAAATCCCACTATTGAAGTTATAAATGCTAAATGCAAGGCAGAGGAAATTTCTTGACTGATAAAAATTAAATATGCAGGTTTTAAACATTTTTGAAGTATGTCTAATCTGAAGACTTTGACATGTCTAATATATGAAATTCCAGTTTAAGCCTACATTTTATCAGCTGTTTAAAATAAACTGCAAGGTACTCCTCTCAAAGTTAGACCACCCTCTGCTTATCATTAGACACAAAACCACTAGTCAAGCGTATGGCATTAATCATATATGTAGGTATTTGCAGAACAGAGCCACCATTTGATCCCGTTGCACTGCTGAAGATAGGCAGTCTTAGAGCCAGGAGACTGATCACAAAGTCAGGGCTTCCTCTTTCAGCTAGATCTGCTCAATAAAAACATCTCTGCATGTAATGGAGTGCTGCCTAATTAGGCAGACTGGACCAGACCTGATATCCAATGAATATTTTTGGGGAAACTGGATCTGGATAGGAATTGTGATTACATGTTTCTGACATTGGCTGCTACTGGAGAAAGAACACCAGATGAGATGTACTGCTCCAGCAAGTGCTAAGTTCTTAATTTAGGCACTTTATGGAAATTGTTGAAAAACATTCTAATTGGGAAGCAACTTCTGCTTCTCCAGCATGTAATTTTCCCCATTTTTTAACACTGAGGCATCTGCATGAAAACAAGCTCTTTGTTTTTAAAATTCCACTGCTCTTGTTGTTTATTCCCCGCTGGAATTCATAATCCTGTGTTTGCACAAAGCACTATAATTGGTTGCTGTGGAAGTGTTTCTATCAAAAGGAAATGATTATTAATAATCAAGAATGAACAGTTGCATAATAGAGATTGGCAAAATAAGCATCATACTACTAATAATGCTAATCTCCATGAAACCAATTGCTTCAAATGCTTTAAAACATAAACATATCCTGGTGATAAAAATCATCTTTAAACATGAAGAACAGTAAGAACCATAGGAGAAAGTACAGGTGGAGGGTGGCTGTATTAACAGAAGTGGTGCATTTTGCAGCTAGAAACAAGTTTAAAATTGTGCCATGAGCTGAATGTGTCCCAGACTAATATTTGTAAGACCCAATTAGCGACTCCATATAGGCAATTCCTGTAGCCCAAAATACATGTAGTAGTGAAGTAATACAAAGGGTGAGTTTCTCTATGTCATCTATTTCTAAAATTCATGATAGAAGGAGAGGCTTTGCTGGTAGTTTACATTATTTCTGATAAGTTTACTGTAGACACAAAGGCTTAATTTCTGGTTCTTGAGACTCAGAGGCCTGGCACAGGGGTAGATTCTGTTTCTAAATATCCTGGGGAATCAGTGAAGAGAGCCCTCTGAAAGGCTTTTGAGCAGATCACAATCTGAGACAGTTTTTGAAGCCCATGAGAGTCTGCTGGTACATTACTAGCACCCTGCAGACCTTCAGGGCTAATGCATCTTCCTCCTTTGCAAAGAATTTCCCAGTTTTTCCTTGTAAAACACATTTCTTCTTTTCCAGCCCACTGTGATTCCAACTTTTAACCCAGAGCCCTGCTACTTCAGTGGCAGCAAGATCAACTGTGGTTTTGGAGCAATGCCACAGGGACCTCGACACTAAGCCAGGGCTCCCAGTCCCTGCATCTACCTGTGCCAGACCACCAGAGGAGTGCCCTGCTGCCTGTCAAGTCACTCTGAGTCAGGTTTAACACAAATCAGGATTTAAGAACAAAATGCTTACTTTAAAACATTGATATGCAATCCTGGAACAATGTTATAAAAAGATCCAATAAATTGGCTTAACAAGGGCATATTTAACAATAAAGATCCTCCTCCATAGCAGTTAGCATATACCTTTTTTTGTTCTAGGTTAAACAATAATATCTCCCAAATAACCGAGGGAGTTTTTTCTTTTGAGATTGTTTCTGCCTCCTCTTGCATCTTTTCCTCAATCCTCCCACCTTCCCTCTCCCTGGGAGGCAGCGAATAGAGTGGCACAGGGGAGAACTCAGATCATTCCTCCACCCAGCCCCAGCCAGGATGTTCAAAGCTTGCTTTCTTCTCACCTGCAAAACCTCCCTCCTTGCTGCCTGTGCCTGGGTATTAGACACCACTCGGTGCTCCATGTCCAGTAAGGAGATGAAAAAGTCACTTTTTCCCTTTCCTTTTCTTCTACATAGGTGGTTCTACAAACTTCTCAACAGTTAAAGTCAAATGCTATGTTCCTGACCTCAGGCTGCTTGTCTTGAGAAAATACTGATAAATCTTATGCATGATATTATGATAAATATTAACGTTCAGTCTTCTTCCTATAGTCATAAGTAGTTCTATTATATGAGTATCATGGAAATTTAAACATATTACTTCAGAGACCACAACTGGGAATGGTTGCTTTATCACCTGCAGCTCCCTAAGATGAAGTCTCAGTTAACAGAGCCTTTGGGGAGGACACTAGCAAAGCAAACTAACAGCCTGAACATCTGGTCCACTATTGTAATGGAAAATGGGCAGAGAGTAACAAGGGAACTCACCTCCTCACTGGAGCAGGCTGCGGTGGTGTCTCTGCCTCTCTTCTTGCCACCCCAGAGCTTTAATGCAGAGAGCAGTCTGGACCTGAGGCTGGCTGTACTGGGCACAGTCTTTTTTTCAGGACTATCACCTGCCATGTATGGCTGAACCAAGCAGCCATACAGCTAGAGATTTTCCTGCTCTGTCTACATAACAGTTCTGTCCAGTTAAGTGACCAGTAGAAGACAAAACTGGATATATGATCCAAAACCAGCTCTACCCTGAGTAGACACATTTCAAATGAAGTTAGGGCTTGTTTTTAAATAAGGACAAAGTCTACTGCTTCAGATGAATATGCATATTTTTGCATATTGTCCTTAAATAAAATTATAGAATATATTTCTTAGTGAATAGTAATTTTGCATAGTAGGAAAAACAGTGAAGCAACGAACAATTGAGAAGTCTTTGTAATAACAGAATTGCCTTCCTGTCTGGCTCTTGACAGACTGAGGAACATCTGAGTTTTAAAGGTGTGGCACGGAGGTATTTCCAAAGCAAACATCATTCTGACACATAAATATAAAAATATATTCCCTAATATGGACTCTAAATTACTTCATGCACACATGACAAAGATGAAACAAATATTTATATAATTGCCTTTTGTTACAAGGTTTGCCAAAGCCTGCAATCTGCCCTTCTATTAACTGAAAGGACTGTGTCTTGTCTGCTTGTAATGGCATCTTTGTCATGGGCTGTAGGTGCTTATTTCTCTGTTTTGACAGGTAGAGAGTTCAAGGTTCAGGTACCACTTCTTTGGGTGCAGCCCTTATCACTAATCATGTTACTGTTTGGTGGTAATATGACACAGGAGGGCTTGGAAATACCATTTGCCTTGCTCTCTTCATTAAGAAGCTACCTCTCTGATAAAAAAACACATTATCAGATAGTGAAGGGGAAGTAGAATCTCTCCCTCTTCCCTTGGCCAAATAAACTACATTGATGTAATTAAATTCAAAGCCAGCTGACATGGGTTAACTTAAACTTGCTCAGTGAATAGATATATAGTTGTAGTTACTCCTTGTCAATGATCTTCTCCAGCATTTATACATGAGTAACAGCCCTCAAACCCTAGATAGACACACAGAAATCCTTCCAGAGCTTGTGTAAGACAAGAAATATTCAGCTCAAACCAAAGAAATGACACATTAGTATGCAAGCAAAGGGATAGTATCTTGGAGGTGTACATGTTTGGATTTTCAAAAGGCTTTGAACAAGCTCCTTGCCAAAGACCGTTAAGCACCTGAAGTGTCAGGATATATGTAGAAATACACTCTTCTGAATTAGTAACTAGTGAGAAGATACATCACAAAGGACAGATATGGTTCAAGAACACGGTGAAGTGAATTTCCCAGCAGGATCCAGTGAGGATTTGAGCAACATGTATTAAAGAGCATATTTGTGTATGACCTGGAAAGGGGAAGGGGGGATAATTGATGAAACAAAGTTCACAGGGGGTGCAGAGTGATTGAGAGCAGCCAGACCCAACTGTGAGGAAAAGCTGAAGTCAAGCTGATGGTGCAGAGGTGCAGAGGGATTATACAACACAGAGACAATGGCAGGCAAATTTCAGTGTCAGTAACTGCAAAGTAATGCACATGGCAAAAACCCATAAACTATATCTGACTGAGTCTAAGGAAGATATAATCAGTCACAAAAGAAATCTTGAAAACATGTGTTACTTGTCTGGAAGTAACTCAGTGTTCAACAGTGGTTAAAAAGGCGTTTTGGGAATTACTAGCAAAAGAATAGGGAAAAATAAAAACCAAACAGAAAATACTAATATGCCATTGTATAAACCCCGGAGCACATACTCGTTGACTATTGAGTACCACTCTGGTCATGCTGTCTCAAAAGGAATACAATACAATTGGAAGCAGTGCCAGTGGGACAGCAGGATGGTATGATTTCCATATGAGGAAATGACTAAACAGACTAGGAGTTCACTTTGGAAATGGTATGATTGAAGGGGTATATGACACAGAGCTTCACAATCAACATGCTGCTGCTAAAGCAAATAGGGGAAGTCTGTTCCCTACTTGCTATTTACCTGGGAAGAGTGACATGTTCTGGTAACAGGTTTAAAACAAAGAATAGAAAGAACATTTTCACCCAGCACATAATTGTATTTCTGAACTCCATGACACAGGATAATATGAAGTGCAGAAATAGCAATCATTTCAAAAGGGGATTAGATCGGTTCATGAAACGCCACTGAAGGCTATTAAACATGATGGCCTGCCTGCAACTACTTACTGAGGAAAATCTCTCACCCACAGAGACTGAAGCTGAAAAATCATGCCCAATAATACCACATATATCCTCTATATCTGTCCTTGTCATCGGCTGCTGGCCATTGGCAAGAGCATGCACAGGTCACTGGGTCTAACCTATTACAGTAATTCTCACCCTAATGCATTTATGACTACAGTTTCCATACTGGTAATTTGGGGTTCAGTTCACAGCTCATTGGAGTTAGAGATTCAGTTTCCAGCTACATAAAATTCAGTGAATATCAGCCTATCAAATCATTATGAAGAAGTTCATTTCACTAATATCAGAGAAGAAGGCAAATTCACAAATATTCTTTTGCTCCAGTGGTTTTCTTTGGAGCCAGTCAATTATTTTCTCCTGAAAAAGCCCCACAGTAACCTCATAGGGATACTGCACCCATGATTTTGCTAAAATAGATTAAAAAAAGACAGAAACAAGAAGGCACACCCAAGTTTGGCTCTCTCCAGCCCACACAGCTCTCTTGCACTACCCCACTACACCACAAACTCGTGCTCTTCCACAGAGTCTGAGACATAGGCACCAGTTGCATGCTCTAAAAGCATCACTCTGGTGGGCTTCAGCATGGCCTCTGCTTCCTCAGACACCGTAAGTAGGAAGGGGGGAAACACTCACAAAAGCACAGCCACAGGAGTACCTCATGTACTCAGGGCCAAATAGTATATCTCGTGAACAGGAACATCTTCTCTACCGGAGGGGACCAGCACTGAGGTGAGTTGACTCACATTAGCTTTGCCTGGCTGGCAAAATGATCCTGAGGTTTCTGAGTTGAAAGCTGATGAAATCTGAGGGCATGAAATGAAAGAGTGTGTATTGAGAAGGGAATGCTGAGAAGCAGAGCAGGTCCAGGTAAAGTGAGAAATTATACATGAAGGCTTAAGGCCATCTTGTGGGACGTTCCATCTATGTCCAGCACAGAGTCACAAAGATGATTAAGGGAGTGGAACAACTCCCTTATAAGGAAAGGCTGAGGGAGCTGGGTCCTTTTAGCTTGGAGAAGAGGACATTGAGGGGTGACCTCATTAATGTTTATAAATACATAAAGGGCGAGCGTCATAAGGATGGAGCCAGGTTCTTCTCAGTGATGACCAATGATAGGACAAGGGGAAACGGGTGCAAAATGGAGCATAAGAGGTTCCACAAAAATATAAGAAAAAACTTTTTCACGGTGAGGATGACAGAGCACTGGAACAGGCTGCCCAGGGAGGTTGTAGAGTCTCCTTCTCTGGAGACATTTAAAACCCGCCTGGACACGTTCCTGTATGACCTGCTCTAGGTGAGCCTGCTCTGGCAGGGGATTGGACTAGATGATCTTTCGAGGTCTCTTCGAGTCCTTAACATTCTGTGATTCTGTGATTCTATGGGAAGCTCAGTGAAAGCCATGAAACTTCAGAAAAGCATCAGGGAGCTCTGGACCCAGAGAAATCAGTACCAGTAACTACTCTTGCCAGAATTTTTCCCTGCAAACACTTCCACATCTCTGATCACCAAATGAAGATTTCTGCTTTGCTGCTTCAGCTTATCTGGGAGTCCTTGTCCAAGGCAATGTACTTAACTTACATTACTTTTAGCATACCCAGTAAAATTCCATTTTGTTTCTGAAACATCCAGGTCTACCAGCCTTCACTACTGCACTTTTGCTGAGGTCACACTGTTTTACAGGATTATAGTCTCTGCAGTTTATCAGAATCAGATTTACCAGATAGGGTATGAGAAAAATTGCAGATTCCAAAGGAAATTATGAAAACCTTAGTTGAAATAAGAAATTACAGTTAACATAGGAGTTCTTTTTTCTCAGCATAAGCAAGCAAGATACACACCTGATCTTTTAGGCCTTAGAGGCTGTAGAAGCCAGGTTTACCACTAAGTCTGACAGTACATCATTATGACTATAGGAATAACTGAGTTGCTGTAAATCATACCTTATACTTATGTGGCACTTCATTTATCATCTGATATACAGAAACTTTTCTGTAGAAATTACAAGACTATGTGGTTAATAAGTCCCAGGAACAAAGCACAGATATTTATTTTTCCTAGTTTTAAAAGCCTGAAAAAATCACAGAACTGTGTGCATGTTAAATTCATGATGCATTAAAGTACCAGAACAGTTACCAAAGCAATATATTTATGTACAATTATAAGAAATTAGAAAGCATGGATATTGAGTACACAAGAGAGAAAAACCCACAAAAGAAGATAAAGGGAAGTGCTGTCAGCACAACTTTCCATCAGTAGAATGGCAGAAGAAAAAAATATAAACCCCACTGAAAACAGGTACTTTTCTGGAGAAAAAATATTCCCCCAAGGGTGATATTTCTGAGATAGCAGCTAGAATGTACCATCTGAGGTCAGTTTAATAAAGGTGAAAGTATATGAATAGCTAATCAGATCTATAACTTCTTTAGCTTTATACTTTTATATCACTTTTTCTCACTAGTTGAATGTTATTAAAATTAAAATTATACTTCATAAGTCTGAGAATTTGTTCCAATTTTCTTTCTTCTTTTTATGTCCACAATTTTTACACTTGAGGCAGTTTTTGTAGCTAACCAAGTGAACGCAAAACTTAGACACCTTCAAAAGGTGTACAAATATTGCTGATATATTGTAACTACATTAGTAACCCCCTAAGGGATGGGGTCACAGGTTATTTTTCCTCCTTTGGAAAGCCAGCCCACCTCTTACCTCCTAACTCATAGAAGCATAGAATGTTTTAGGCTGGAAGGGACCTCTAGAGGTCATCTTGTCCAACTTCCCTACACAAGTAGGGACATCTCTATCTAAGTCAGGCTGCTCTGAGCCCCATCAAGCCTGACCTTGAATGACTCCAGGGATGAGGCCTCCACCACCCCTCTGGGCAGCCCATGTCACTGATCTATCACCCTCAGATTAAAGAACTTTTTTCTACTATCCAGTCTAAATCTATCCTTTCCTAGCTTAAAACCATTACTCCTTTTCCTATCGTTACAACCCCTTTTGAATAGACCTTCCCCCTAAGAGTCCTTCTGGAGGACTGATGCCAAGTAAGGGTCTCCTCTCCACATCTTCTGCTTTGCCTAGCAAAGACTCATCAGCAAGAGAGATGACAGGAGAGGGGCTGACTTTGTGTCCTATAAGCTAGATGCTTATCTTGGACATTGAAGTCATAAGCCTGTTCCAGAACTAGATAGGTAGATAGATAGATAGAAAGACAGACATATAAACGGTAAATAGATGAATAGATAGATCCCTACTCCAGAACTATATGTAATTTTTTATACAGTCATTGCTTAAAAGCTTAAAATGCATAAAATTCATTAAAATAAAGGGAGCAGAAGTCCCTTGCCTTACACTGAATCCTTCCCCTAGGCTGTGGAGCCAGACTACAGCCTGTGTTTGAGGCAGGCAGGACCCTCAAACTTATGGCACTCAAATAAGGACATAGTGAACAAGTTCCCCCTGTGAGGGCACAGCCACCAGCTAGCACTTCCCTCAACTGAGCCAAGTTCTTGGACACGTGGCTTATACCCAGTGTGTTGAACAACCTCACCTCCTGCCCAGGCACTGCTCTCAGCTGAGCAGTGATGGCCTCCAGCATCTCTGGCTCCCCAAAGCAGAACCCTCCTTTGAGACCAGCTGCTGCAGTACAGCCCCTTGCAGCAGTGGTGAGGATGCAGGGCATCTCTGATCTCATCCCATTCAGGAATTTTGCCCAAAAGGCACCTGTGATATCTTTATATGCCTAAATAGGCCTTACTAATCTGATCAATGAAAAAGGACAGCTTGCCGTCTGTACAAGTAACATAAAAGAACAATGTCTACTAGCTTATTAAGCCTTATTGAATGTTTCTTGTCCTAACATCTGAAAAGCCTAACAGGAAAATCTGACAGGCACCCAATTCCAACAACTTCTGGCCTTATCCTGGAAAAGGAACAAGGAAAAGATCAGTTTTCTGATGTCAAGCGCAAGTGTTGTCAGAGGAGGAAAATTTTCAGGTGAGTCACTGAGGTTCTGTGAAAACTAAGAAAGAAAAAAATGTAATGGTAAATCCCTACAAGAGCAGGTATAATGATCTTGTTTCTCAGGCTATTCATAGACCATGTCATTAAAAACTCCAGCTTGTGGCTCCGTTCCCCCAGCCCCCCTTCTGGAGGGTCTCCTCTGCTTTCTGGTTCCTGTGTAAGGGGTATGTATTTTGGTTGAGGATAGTGCTGACATAAGGGCACTTGCCAGCTGTCCAAATGCTAGCATGGGCAGTTGGGCAAGCCAACAGCCCTTGAGATCTGCAGCTTCAGCTGCAGGTCTGGCATGGATGGAGATGCAGAGTAACTTAACATTGGTTTAAAGAAGAAAAAGTTCTTCTGGATTGATTCCGCGTTGTTTTTAATCACAAGCAGCATTTGCCTTTGCTTTTTCTTTCTCTTCCCTATCCCTTTTAAGGTCCATTCTAACCTCACTGTCATCATGGCCCCTGCTGAGGCCCAGCATAGTTCACACCAAAACTTAACCTTTCATTTCATCACTGGCAAGACAGTGGTTAAAATCTCAAACACCCAATCAGAAAGTCACACAAAGGCTGGAAGCTTTTGAATTGCTGGCAGAATGCTGTGCTGGTAAAATGTGGTGGGTTAACCTTGGGTGGCTGCCAGATGCTCTCTCACTCCCCCTCCTCAGTAGGACAGGGGCGAGAAAATAAGATGGGAAAGCCTATGAGTTGAGATTAAGACAATGTAATAAGAAAAGCAAAAGCTGTGCACAAAAGTAAAACAAAAAGAGGAATTTATTTGCTACTTCCCATTAGCAGGCAGGTTCCAGCCATTCCCTAGGAAACAGGGTCTCAGTACATGTAGCAATTGCTTGGGAAGACAAACATCATAACTATGATGTCTCCTCCTTCTCCTCCTTTCCCTCAGCTTTTATTGCTGAGTACAATGATATGGATAATATGATATGGAATATCCCTTTGGACAGCTGTCTCTCACGGCCTCTCACCCACTCCCAGCCTACTAGCCTTTTTTGGATGAGAGGGTTGGAGAGAGCTTTGCTGTACAGTCACTGCTCAGCAGTAGCCAAAACACTGGTGTCTTATTAGTACAAATGCCACAAATGCAAAGCCCATCCAGGCTGGTATGAAGAAAGTTAACTTCATGCCAGCCAAACCCAGTAAGTAATAGATGGAAGAATCTAATTTACTATATTACAAAAGAAAAGAAAAAAAAATCCAAACCCAAAGGAAACCCTACCTGTTCTATATACAAGTCTACTACCTACAATCATACTCCTACAAATAACCTAACTTCACTCTTACAGCACCAATTAATACACTTGCAATATAGGCAATAAAGAACAAGCTCCATAGCTGAGATTTATGAATTCTCTGTCATGGACATATGGAAACGAAACAAGACCTTTTATTAGTCTGTAGGATAATGGTTCTTCTTGGCTAACACAGTACACTCATAAATATGTGTGGATTGTTTTTCTGTCATTTATTTATGCAACAACAACTATGAGCTGATGATACTTTCATTTTGCAAAGGATGTCCAATTGGAGAAATGATATGGAAAGGCTTAAACCTTACAGACTGTCACCGATTCCTTTCTCACTCTGGAAGCCTAAGTACCTGTAGAGCTGGATGAGCTGTAAGGGCAATTGGATGCTGTGCACTGGTTGTGGCCAGCTTGCCAGACAAGACCTTGGGAGGACAACCTCTGCTCTACATGCTCAAATGTGATTTTGCACTGACAAGTCATGGATGGGACAAAATCCAGCACAATTCTCTGGAAAAAAAAAAAATCTCCTCTCAGATGTAGTAAGCACTGAGGACTTTGGTCTTAGTATAAACTTAGCAAAGACTGGCACTTTTTTCTAAAAGCAAAGCTGGGTGGGAGTACTAACAACAACAAAAAAGGCTGAACAGGGACTGGACTTGAAAACATGGCAAGCAAGGCATGGTTTCACCTCACTTAGCACAGTCATGCTGGAAACACAGCATGGCCAGGTCCCACTGTGGCCACCACAGAGGCACTTCTGAAAGACATTCACACCTTACCTTGGCTGATACCCCTTTTGGGTTTGCCTATCACTCTCCATCAATGGTGGAAGCAGTACAGCAAGGCAGCAGCATTGCCCGTGGAGTCTGTCTCACACCAGTACCTAATTCTAAGACGTGCTGAGTCGGAGCCAGTCCTTTGAGCAATTTTTTTCTCATGCTTAATTTTGTCTTGATGACTAACAAATGAAAGCATAAGAGTCTTAAATTATAGCTACTGACCTTTGAACTTGTCTAATGCTGGGCTCTGCAACAAGCAAAGAAATTACATGTGGATGGACAGAGGAAATGCAGCAGCTCAAATTGAGGGCATGGCACTGAGGACATGCTACATTGCTACAACATTCGTACGCTGGAAGCTAACCACTGAAAGTCTTCTTAATCATTTGTCTTCTGTAGTCCTCTCAAAGCTGAATAAATGTTCATTCACTGTCTGGTAATAGCTGACACAGGCCTCAATACTGGAACGAAGCATTCAGTCCTATTTAGTCATATTCTGGAAAGCTATTTATGTCTATTTTTCTTTATTTTATTATTATTAACGCTGCCCCATTAAGAAGCATGATAATCATTTACAAACTACAGAAGTGGTAAATATGTCTAAGTGCAAAATTTATTAGTGAGAGGCTATTGCCTGATGTGACAGAGATTGTAATTCCTAATTTTTCACACAAAACCCTGATTCCAACAGGGAATTGTTGAAAATGTTGATAAATCTTTGCTATGATGTATTTAAAGGCTGCTGGTGAACACTGCAGGACATAAATCATAGAAGGTGGCATTTTTAACTAGTAAATAAAAAGTAAATGAAAATATCATCACATAGATTTAGAGGGTGTTTGACAACAAGGACCTATGAGTGTTGGGGGGTTTTCTACTGGTAAGAGCTCTAAATGGGAAACAACAAATACTGGAATTCCATATTGCAATACTGCATTTCTAAGGCAACATGATGTCACCAAAACTTGAATTATGACTACCTCCAACCGAGGAAAATGTCAGAATTTGGCCCATAGCATGTATCGACATCCACTCTGCTTAATTGTAAAAGAATCTGGAGGACAAAGCATAGAGTGCTAGAGGGGTGGGTTTGGAGTGATGAGATCAGATGGATTCATTTAGAGAGCTTGGAGTCTGCTCTAAGCCAAGGATAAATCTTACAATTATGTGAATATAAGAAAACAAAGCAAATGAAAACAAAGCTGGGGACATGCTGGCTGAAAAGTGCCAATCTCAAACTGTAAACAGAAATAATAAGAAGCTGCAATTTGCTAGTATCAGTGAGTAGTGCCCACACTATTTTTGGATGTGCAGGGTGAAAATTATCTAATCTAGGATTTCCCCTCCTACCAGTAAAATGTAGATTTGACTCAACACACATAACCCTCAGAACGAGCAGTGTGGTTTTTGTGCATGTGGCAAATTGGGAGTTAACAGCACAGGGTCAAGGTGCCCAAAGTTGACCACCTCAAACCTCCCTTTCTTTTCTGTTGCTGGTGTTAAATGCTAGAGCAACACTGCTCTGCAGCCCCTCTCTGACATGGCTCCTCCCAGGGCACAAGACTTTTGGGACAGAAAGACACAGACCACCATCGCTCAGTCTGCACGGGTGGCTATGGCAGATGTGGTTAGAGTCAGCATGCAGTCAAAGCCAATCAAGCAAGACAGTCATTTTTACTCTTTAAAGAGATGCAGGACACCTTTCTCTGGTTTGGTCCATGCACAACTGGATTCCTAGTTTCTTAAAGTTCACTGAGTTCTGCTGTTGCATATCATAGAATCGTAGAATTGTCAGGGTTGGAAGGGACCGTAAAGATCATCTAGTTCCAACTCCCCTGCCATGTGCAAGAACACCTCCCACTAGACCAGGTTACTCAGAGCCCCATCCAGCCTGGCCTTAAAAATCTCCGGGGATGGGGCTTCCACCACCTCTCTGGGCAACCTGTTCCAGTGTCTCACCACCCTCATGGTGAAGAACTTCTTCCTAACATCTAATCTGAATCTACCCACCTCTAGTTTTGACCCATTCTCCCTAGTCCTACCAATACCTGACATCCTAAAAAGTCCCTCACCAGCTTTCTTGTAGGCCTCTTTAAGATAATCATTTCATGAACACCTTTACCATATGGACTATTTAAGAAGTTTAGAAACTAGTTTGAAATATTGAGCTTTTCTACCTTAAACTTTGTTCTCAGGTCTGGTACTTCCTATGTTAAGGAAAATGTTCCTCACTAGCAGGAACATCAGAAAGCATTTTCTGGAAGAAGAGTTACCTAGAACAGCTTAGCCTTTTGCTTCAATAGTCCCATAAGCATCAGCTTAAATCTAAGTTTTCTGCCAGGAAACTTCCTATCTGAGACATATATTACATTCCAGAGTCTGCAGTGAAAAGTAAAGTTTGCCCTTGTCTGTGGAAGAAGGTGGTTTTCAGTCAAATTCTGTGTTATTGCAGTTCTGAAAGGGTCAAGCAGCTGGTTTTTCTATTGCCATGCATTGAATTAACCAGCTTTTATCATTCAAATTCTTCACTTGGAGTGGTTCAGAACTGTGTGCGTGTGGGTTCCTCTGGCTGGGAAAAAACTAATAAATCCCACATTTTTAGTAAGACGGCCCAGATTTTTACTGCACAGTACTTTAATAGTACTAAGGAAAGGTATAAAGTCACTAAGTCAGTGGAGCTGTATTTTCAGTTCTGTTTTCTTCATTTGGTTTAAATGGTGTTGCTGACATTTCTGCTTTTTAAAATAAACACAGATAGGCTTTTTTATTAGCATTGAGTTTCTAGATGGGGGAAAGGATGGGGGAAAGTTAAATTGAGTTTCCTTCATTAGAATGTCTGCATAATTACTGAGATTATGCAGCTGTTACTATCTGCAGGTGTTAAATGCTGGGCAAGATTTTTGTGAAGACTATGAAAATTTCAAAAAGCAAATTTTTAGTAGCAGCACTGTGAACTTTTAAGTATTTTAGGTAAGCTTCCATTTCTGATTATCTAGTATACTTACAGGTTCACATGTTTGTAAAAGTGCATATCACACAACCAAAATGCTTCTTGTACTGTGTCACAGCAGGAGAGAAAGGAACATTAATTCCCTCAATCTGCCCCCGAAAAATACATGACCTTTCTCTGCCTCTCCACACCCTTTGGAGTCTTAAAAAGACTTTTAAACTATCACCTCGAGAGACAGTGACCTGGTTTGACTTCTTAGCATCCACAAGGCATGGCCTCATCCAGTGGAAGGCTCAGTGGGGTTCGTCTATTCACGTGAATGTTACAGGTTTGCTATTGGCCTGTGCACTGAAGGAAATAAGCCTAACATGATCAGACAGTCTGCCACTATGTCCACTTTTTCTTAGCAACTTCTGAACACATTGGGCAATTTCCTATAGTCTGGGGCAGTAGTAGTCTCAGCTGTACTTTATATATATTTCATCAAGACACGTGGTAAAGAAAAAGAGAGAAATCCTATTAATGATCTCACAGAGGAAGGGCAGGAAGAGTTCAGTCATTTTTTGTTTCATTTGGTAGCTTCGCCTTGATTTTCTCAGTCTCCATATTTTACAGCTTCAAAAAACATAGTATATATTGTCTCAGAAAGTTGCTTCATGAACCCTGTCATTCACTTTTCCAGGCCTTTTCAAAGGTCATTTCTCCCATCATTAGTTCATTTTAGCTCTGCTTAGAGCCACCTATTAAAAGATGCTGTCTTGCCTCTCCTGCGAGGACAACCCCTGGGTTTCCCCCTCTACCTGGTGTTCGTAAGTCCCCCGCGTAACCCCAGGTCAGATGCCAATGACGGCTGCTGTCTGAAACTCATCATTGCTCCTGCTTTCTGCCCTTTGCTGAACACCCCTGAGCTGGGGTCTTTGCCTCTCCCAGGATGGTCCTCCCTAAGGCTGACTGGAAAAAAGAACTCTTTACTCAATCAAAATGCAAAGAAATGAAAAGATTTTATGGATATTTCCATGTTTGACTTACAGACAAAACATGAGATTTTCTCTGAAAGTCTGGCTGTGAGTATTGCTTCTTCACAACAGAGCTGATCCAGGAGCCTCTTGTTTCTGCTTCTGCAGCCAGCTAAGATGATTCATCCCACAAGACAACCCAGCACCCCATGCGAAGAACTCCTTCCACCCTGCCTGTGTGGTCGTTTTCTAGAACCTACCTTTTGACAACAGCAAACTGCACTGTGCTGTTAGGAGGTGGCATTTTTCATAAAACAGTATAACAGCAAAGCACAAGCTTTCCATCCATAGCAGCTTGCACACATGTTTCTACACCAATTTCCTAGTCCCAACACCTTTCCCTTGGGACATTTTGAGGGAAAGGCATGAGGATGCATAGGAGTCCTGGGCGTGCGCTGACAGACTGCTTTTTAAGATGCAACAGTGGCCTCGTTTCACTGTATTTTGATTATATTGTAGGTGAGATTCCTCCATCCAGGTACCTAAATGTGAGCTAGGGTGGGGTCAGTTGAGATGCCTTCAGCTGCTGCTCTAGAAGGACCTGGGTCTCCCACTATTCCTGTGCCATATTTGCCCGTCAAGGCATGTCAGATACCTGTACTGAAAGGCCTCAGTGAAACCCTTGAATTCTACTGAGTAGAAGAGAGTGTGGACACCTGGTTCACAGTCAGGTGTCCACATGTGCACATCTAACTACAAATTCTAAACTAGTTTAGCTCTCACTAAACTTTGGAGCTGAAGCCCGTACTATGCCCTTAGTCCAATACTATTTTGACCTGATCTGACAGCATTGCTAATGCCCATGTTTGTGATGCTCTGTTTTGGGTGACACTGGGGCTGCAGTGTCTGATAGCCAGTCACAGTCTAGTCTCTTTGGAGAGCTTCTTCTTCTCTGCTCTGCCAGAGGAGCACACACTGCACCAGTGTGATGTGTAGATGCTGAACTTCCCCTCTCCTCTTACTCCAGGTCTGCATTGTGCCAATTTACACCCTTGACACTGATAAATTCCTCTCCCAAACAAGGTGCTCTCTAGGGGTTGATCTATTTGCTGCAGTGTATCTTAGTCACAGCAAAACCCAAGGAACAGAATATGTCTTCTCCAACTCTGCCAGACAAGCATTTTGCATTTAATGAGGGGCAATTTATAATGGCTCTCGGCTGAGCTAAGAGCCAGCAAGTGTGGCAATCTGATTTTAGCCAGGGAAGGACTCAAGTGATGAGGGAGTGCCTTATCACTCCAGAGCCTTAGGAAAATACCGAGCCACTTTCTGAGAAGACCTTTGAAGTGATCCACACAGGCTGCCAGCTGGTACCCTAACTTGAGCTCTTCACTCCCACACATAGCTGATGTTACTGGTGGTCCCGCTATCTATAGAGGCACGTTTAGAAGGAGAGTCACCCTGGACCCCAAACCCACCTGGAGCATTGCCCTGCTCCTCCTTCCATCATTGCAGAGACTCAGACTTAGCCTCCCTCCCAGCTTTGGCTTCTTCCCCTTTGGCAGTATCTCACAGGCATCTCCTCCCCAGCCCCGAAATAATCTGCCTCAAATATTTTCTCTAAAAAACTATTTCCACTCTTGCTGAAATCAATGAGAACACTATGAGTTAGAGGGAAAGTTAGTGCCCATGGCAGGAGTCCAGCCCTACAGCTGAACATTGGCTTTAAAGGGTTTGGGTACCCAACAACACTTGCTTAAATCAGTTGTTTTTATATTGAGAATTCATGAATACCAGAAAAGATACCACCCATGGTATGTTTTGCACATCTCATCTTCCACACAGAGTCACCCTCATTGCTGTTTCGTAATGTTGGAAATCAAGTTTACTGTCAGGACGTGCCAAGTAGATGAAACATGATTTGGAAGGGAGACTGAAGTGGCTCCATAAGGAGAGCTCTCAGGCTGAGAGGAGTTCACCAGTGAGATTCCTCTAGGAAATTAGATTTGGGGCAATCTCAGTGAGTATCTTAGTAGTAGTCTTCAGTCTGAATACAGACACTTGCTTGTGGACATCAGCAACAGCTCAAACTTTCCCATCACGAGCTCCTTAAAGGAATTAAAAAAAAAAAAAAAAAGTCTGGTAAAACTAATGTACAGGATGCCAGCAAGTCTTATCCAGCACAGCACCCTGCTTCTGCTCACCCTCCTTCACAAGGAGGAACATGAAATGTACAGATCCTCTTGCAGGGCTGCCAGAAGGGTCAGTGATGGGGAGCCAACCTGACAAGTGGAGACCCAGAGAGCTTGGGTTGTTCACTCTGCAAAGGAGAGGCAGGGGGGGATACGATTGCTTTCCTAGAAACGCTTGCTGGAGGGCAGAGGAGCTCCAAAAGACAATGCTGGCACAAGGCTAAAGGCCTATGAATAATTCAGTCTGGAAACTCAATTGGATCAAGAGTAGGGATTTAGCATTAGATTTCCCACAGGACAAGGGGGAAACAGTATAAGCATCTTCTCAGCTGGAGCCTGCTGAAAAGCACAAGTGTGTCAGTGGGGTGAGCAGACAGGCGAGGTTAGGCTGGCAGGAAAAGCCAGGATTTCGGAGTGGAAAAATATGAACACACTTTTAGGTGGAGAATCCCTTCTTCAAGGCATTTTTTAACGTCAGGAGTGCTCTGCATGCCTGGGGAGTGAGAGAAGCAGGGTAGCACACAGCCTTGCCCTTTCCCAGTCTGCCCTGCGTGTCCCTACCAGTGTCAGCACGTTATGAGCTAATGATATCCCAGCAGTAAGATGATTGCTTTTCTCCTCATGCACACTTTCTGGCCTGTTTTAAAATGCAAAATCACCAAGGATTAAATCTGCAACAAAAAAATTGTGGGCATTTCTGATGTCCCATGTTGAATGCACCCATTACTCTGTTTACATCCCCAACATTAGGCCAGCAAGTTCCCTGGCTACCCGTTGTCTCCTGTGTGCAGTGCAGCATTTCTGCTCACCTGTCATCTGGAGTCTGAGCTTCTTTATCGTAGTATCTGCATATCTCTGCAGTGATACTTCGGTTGCCTGCCAGGCACAGCTCTGCCATACTGTATGGAAAACAAAGCTCTCCCATAGCCTTTCTCCAGACTGATGAGTACCCCTGAAAATGTCTACAAGACAATAAGGATGTAATTTGCTTCTAGTAGAAATTGCCCAGTTTCAAACTGCTCATGATTAATTTATGTACTGAAGGGAAAAAACTGTTCAGCTTGTCCGATATTTAACATGAATTTTGTATCTATATAACATCATAAAGATCTATATATTGAATAAATAAAGTGTGGGCAGAGCTAGTCATGATTTAATCCCACAAAATTATGTCATGATTAAATCACTAAATTATTACTCATTATTAAATTCTACTAAACCCTGCAGTGCAGAAACATTAGTGATACCAGCTAAAGCTTGCCTCCTCCACCCTGGGAGATGCCCATCCACCTCTGTCACCCACTCCAAAGCTGTGTGCCAGGTATGGCAGTGCAGGGCTGGGGGACTGCTGCAGGCACAGCTCCCACAGGAACATTCTCCTCTAGGTTTACAGCAAATTTCTGTCCCCTGCCACCTTTATAAAAATAAACCGCTCCCGCTCTTATTCCCGAGTGGAAATGTTCTTCTGAGATAGCGTATTTCATTTTTAAGTAAGAGCCTGCGGTGGCTTTTTTCCAAGGGCCCTTTACTGCCTGAGTGGTTTTATTTGATGGGTGAACAGTGACATCTGCTGGGAAAGTCCTGGGAGGAGGCCTGGGATGCCGGCATGCTCAGCATCACCTGTACACCCTGCAATCCCTGTGCCCCCTGTACCTCCTGTGCCCTCCTGCATCCCTTCCGTCCCTCCTATCCCCAGCCGCAGGGCTCATTAACTGAACTCCATTCATTCCAGATAGGCACGGTTAAGCCTATATAATAATTACCTACCTGGCTGCATCAATGAGCCATTGATAAAATTCACTAGGTTTGCACCTATGTTTTTATTGCTTTTGCACATCCTAAAAGTTCCATGTGTGCATGGGGATGGTGGCATGCAGTGACTGAGCAATTAGTGCTCCTGTCCATGTGTCTTGATGAGCATTTTGGTCCTTCATATCTCCCACCCAGTACTCCTCTGATTTGCCCACTGCCTCCCCTTTTATGTATTATATTTACAATATTCATTGAAATTCAAATGTCCCAGCAGTAACTGGTGGCAAGGGCTGCACCACTCCAGGCACCAGGGAGCCCCTTGAGCCAGAGTGCAGCATGTGTCTGATGCCCCATATAAATGGCACAATGTTACACTCTCTTTAAAACTCCCTCCCCCCTCAAGAAAAGACCTTTACATT
Source organism: Brachypteracias leptosomus (assembly GCA_013401335.1). Lineage (NCBI taxonomy): Eukaryota > Metazoa > Chordata > Aves > Coraciiformes > Brachypteraciidae > Brachypteracias > Brachypteracias leptosomus. The sequence continues at coordinate 27,078 of VYZX01018079.1, forward strand.
AGGAAAAATACAATTTACTACTTCAAGCAAATCAGTGGGCCTGTGATGTGGCAAGCTGTGCATTTTCTTGGCTTCTTCGAGGCATTAGCAATACATGTCTCCAAAATATTATTATGAAATTAAAATACATAAATGCAGGATCCAGACACACTGGAGGCCAGCAGCCCTCTGACTGTATGGTGGTGGGTAGGTGATTTTGCAAGAGCTCTGTCTCCCAGCTTCTCCATTTATTTTTGAAGTGCTCAAGGAGAGAAGCGTGGGTGTGAGCCCGGTGTCAGACACCAGAGATGCACCTTGTATGTATCATTTAACTCTTCTTTTCTCATGTTATTGATAACACAAGAATTACTGATACAAGAGTATCTGTTCACACTGATCATTATGTAATTTAAAAAAAGAAAATTACTATGGCTTGATCCTAAAGCACATCCTGCTGTAGGGAAACAGGGCTGCTCCCCACACTGGGCTGCTCCTTCTGGTATAGAAAGACAGTGGTGCAAGAAGCACTCATTTCCATCTGGAGGAAGAGGAAAATACAGTGTACCTGAATTTGGTTCGCCACAGGAACTTGTGTGGTATCAGCAGCTAAGCCCAAATTTGACCATAGCTCAAGCTATCTTGTTCCCACCATGGAGCCCCCATCGTCCAGCCCTTCCTCTCCAGAATACGCCGCACTCCCAACACAAGGCTCAGCTTCCACCATCACAACCCCAGCAAGGATTTCCAATCCAGAACTCCCACATCTCAGCTTCTCCTCCCTGATAGCCCTGGTAACATCACCCCACTAAAGTATTTCAGGGAATCATTTCCTTCCCTCTTCTGCATGTGCCCACTGCCCAAGGTAACATGGTCCAAAATAAACACCCTGTTCAAGAAGAAGAGAAGGCCTTAGTAAGTGCATAACTCTGCAAGTAATTTATATACTTTCATCTGCAAAATCAAAGAATGTCTTACAAAACTCAGGGCATGAAGCTGGAGCCATTCACCAGGCCATAAATCACAGGAGCAGAAGAGGAAGTGGTGGCAGATTGCGTGTGTGCCCCACATGGGCGACTGCCACCCTGAAGCTCCCTCCCACACCTGAGCACACTCACACTCAGCAACCCCACCCAAAGGTGGATGAATGGCATCCCCTGACCCACGGGAGCTGAAGTAAGTGGCAGATGCTCCCTGATGCCAAGGAGGAAGAAGCAGGCAATCCCCCACTGGCTCCCCAGTGGAGGACTCGGGCAGTGTGTTGCTGACAGTCCCAAAGGAATACAGCTTTTCCCGGCACTCGTGTGTTTCGTCCAGATATGTACATAGATAATGTATCCAGAATGATGCTCTCTCTCCATGCTGCTGTTCACCTCCTTCCCATGCTGGTTGGCTTCATTGAATAGGATGTTGCTCATGAGGCTCTGGTCTTGTGGAGAAGATAGACAAAGCACGAATTCTAAATAAGAGTTTCCTGGGGAAGGTATCTCTGAATGACTCTGCCCACTGTAGAACCTGAGCCTTGTGACTTGAAGGTATGATAACATAAGACAATCTACTTTCTGGCTCTGTTTATCAAAGCCCAAGCTAAAGAAAAACCTGGAGATGGCTCAAGAAAGCTAAGAAACCTCCTCAGAGAAGCTGAGAAAGGTCTGCAACAGGGTGGGATGAAATGTTCAAAGATGGGAAGAGGCAGATGGGAAGCAAGTGAGGGACTTTGGGAGAGGCAGGGCGATGGAGGGGAGAGGAAGACACTGGAGACACTGGAGAAGAGAGACACTGTGAAGGAAAAATACCAAAATGGGGTCCAGTCTAAAAGCTCATTTTCATTTTCTTAACTTGGCAGAGGGATTTTCACCTGAAATTACACATGAAACTACAAGTTTTAGTTGGGGGAAAGAGAAAACCAACTCATTTGACTTTCTGTTTGTGATTTGAAGATGGAAATCAAAGATTTCCAAAGAAATCAAAGTAAAACTTTGCAGATTCTTTGGGGGAAAAAAACCACTTCATTTTCATATTACTCCTCTGTGACTCTTCCCACATAGCTGAGCACATTTATATGAATCACCAGTTTACTCAGACGAGTAAACACCCAGCTCACAGCACAGAGAGGGAAAGCTGGGACCATCAGAGCCACAACCTTGCTTGGTTTAGACCACAGAGCTGGAGCTGCCACAGAGGGTGTCAGAAAGCCTGTTCACACTCGTGCACTGATACAGGAGAAAATCTGACTGGGACTCACAAGGAAAAGACAACTGAACAAAAGGGTTAATAAAGCACCAGTAAATACATGTTTTTGCACAGGCAGAACTAACTTCTCTTGCTGCAAAGCAACCACCATGAATCTGCCAGGCAAAAGCTGGAGTTTAAAGCAAGCAGAATGATTGCTAAACAGCCCTGCACCAAGAAGAAGGCTGAGTAACTGAGCACAAAAGAACTGTATATGTATGCATATGTTTGGGTGTGCATTCAAATTTAGCATACCAGCAATAGCACTTCTGCCAAGCAGTCAAAATCTTGACGTTAGCACCAAAAAAAAATGAGGTTCAAAAAGCAGCCTGAGGAGTCTTTCTGCTCTTTGTGTAATTACCATATATACCTTCTTCACATTTTCAAGCTTTCCCCACTAGCTAGGCAGGGTCAACTCTCTTTCTTACACTGAAGCAAGAGATATTCTGGTGTTTTCTTTGATTCTGATAGCTTTATAAAGACTGAGCACTATAATCTGGTGACCAGACACTAAGAAATGGCAGGCTTTACTCCTTCTTAGAGCAGCAGTAACTTCGCCAAAGGGCCATAGAGAAATGGAACAATAAAAAAATAGCCTTCTCTGATCACAGACAAGAAGAAAGCCCATAGCAATATCATGAGGAAAATGAAGTGGAAGAGTAAAATGATGGACATCTGAAACATGGTGTGAAATAGGGACTAAATGTTTCTCCACTCCTCTGTCACAATTAGCAACTCCTGAAGAGAAACCCCTGGCCAGCCTCTCTGAGCTATGTTGTGAAAGGAGACACCTCTGAGGGTTTACACCAGGCAGCTGTGCTATCTGCAGAATCTCAATTACATCTAACTTTCAATATGACTTGGTCATGTTCTATTTTATGTTCTTCTTCAGCATGTTTGAAGTCCAGAAACCAGGAATAAAAGTATGTATGCTGGGATTGTAACAGGCACACTCTCTACTCTAAATTTCAGAGCTACTCTACTGCTGATAAGCACTCAGGAGACTGTCTAGTTGAAGTGAAAGCTCAAAGCTTTTTTTAAATTTGTGAGTGTTATCTGTACTCGCACTGAGTCACCTTATCCATAGTTCACCACACTAAGAATACCTTGTCCCATGAGCATTATCTCTAATAGTAGCTTGATGTGAGTCCTGCCCATGACACCTTCATTGCTCCCAAGGGGTTGCATTCTTTCAGATGGCCATGATAAATAATGCAAAACAAGCCTCAAAAGTACTGAAAGAAAATCTTCCCAGCACACCCAGCTAGCACAGACACGGCACAGACGTGGTGCTTCTGTGATCTTCACAGCTGTGAGCATCTCAGCATTTCCTCTTGGTGTACTGCACTCAGCACTATGGCCTTCTGAAGGATTTTATCCCTCCCACAAGGAGAGGTTAGATAATGAGCTACAGCCTTACAGTGACTTACTCCCACTGCAACAACTGCTGTTAGAAATGTTAACCCTGTCTGGGCAGACTGGATAGAGGAAAATGAGGTAAGTACTGGCAAGACATGGGCCAAGTCTGGCTTTTGCACTAACGAGTTCATTTTCTCCCTGTCATCTCTTCTGCAGCCTCCTTTCATAATGGAATGGTCTAGCTGGGACAGCTTTCTCCTATCCTTCAAAGTGAGGTTCTGTTGTTGACATGCAAGCTGCTTTTTTCCCCTTAAACTATGAGGTCAATGTGCACAGAATGTATTCAAGGAGTGGCAAACATTCTCCATTTTCTTCTTGACCTAACTTCAGAAGAAACAGCAGGCACAACGAGATGCGTTGGTATCAGCATCTAAGACCCAATAACCTTCTTACAAGGGAATGGAAGGGAAGGGAAAGGAAGGAAAGGGACCTCATTAAGGGTCATTCTGTTTCAATTTGACTTGTACAGGAAAGTCTCATTGATCTCTCTGTCACTATCAAACACTCACTTTATATCTTCAAACTCTTCCCAGTAAACAGGCAGGGTAGACTCTTTCTTAAAATGAAATAACAGATAGTCAGACATTTGCTTTGATTCTAGCAACTTCTAAGAAGATTAAACACTTTTCTAAAAAGCAACCAGGAGTAGGCAGGCTCCTGTTTTCCTTAGGCCAGGAGGATGGCATGGTTTCACCACGGTCCCTGATGAAAGGACCAGAAAGAAGAAGAAACCTCAAGCTGTCCCTTCTGATTGTGTTTCTGTATTCTGTTTCTGCTGCCTCCAAGCAGTTCCGGTGGATTCAACTTCCAGTGTTCATGAGCAGATGGTACTTAGGTGGGAAAACACTCCTGTTGTAACAGCCTATATGCTTTTCAACAGCTTTCGTAATATGTGATGCAGAGCAACAGGTAGCTACATGGGGAAAAAGGCTACCAAGCTAAAGGCAGAAGCACATGTGTATGTGTGAGTTGTGGTTATCTGTACATAATAAAACAACATGGGGGTGTTATCCTTTCTCTTCCTCCACTCCCACTCAAGTGTCCAAGCACAGCTATATATGATATGTCTGAATGTTCTCATGGCTTTCCAACTCTGGAAGTATCTCTAGAATCATACCTAGGTATGATTAATACATAGCCTTACCACAGTTGGGACAGAGAAAACAACTGGCAAATATTCCTAAAAAATAAGAATATCTTTTTTAAGTGTTTTCACACTCAAATAATGAAATATAAACTCACAATAACTACAAATATAGATGGCCAGAGCTTTGCCTCTCATTATTAGTGAGTGATCACTTCTACAATGAAACAGAAGAAAAAAAAAATGTAGGAAAATTACATTTTGAGTCCACTATCAATGTGATAGAGATGAAAAATATAGTCAATTATATCATACTTCTGTTGGATGGGGCAACAACTTCATCTTAAGTAAGGCAATTCCTGTGTCTTTGATTATAGCTATTTCCAGGATAAATCGTTTTTAAAACTGTTAACCATTCACTGACAGTAGAAAGGTAGTTTGTAATGAAATAAAAATCTCTCATCAGCAAAACTATGAGAAGGAACTGAATTATATTTGCTCAGTGCAATGCCATAAAATAAATGCAGAATAAAACATTTTTTTAAAAATGGAGCAACCTGGAACAAATTAGGTTAAGTTTTCCTTCAGGAAATCCCATGAAGTTCAAAGTGAGTGTGAGATTTATTAATCCAAGATTGGAAGTAGAGTCCTGTAGATCTTATCTTCAGTGATGGGAATAAAGGCCAACCTAGAGTAGCATATAACCAAAATATGACATCTCTCTTTCCCTTTTCCACCCTGGAGTTCAGTAATGGGAGTTAACCGCATATATTTAGTCCTATTTGAATATATAACTCACTGCAAGCTCTATGATTTCTTACCAGTTTTTCAACTAGTGCAACTAATATATCTCTTTTAATGACTACGTGGATGGTTTTACTATGTCTTTCAAGAAATATTACTTTTATGAATCACAAAAGAAGATATTGTTTCTTTAAAAATCTAAAAAAGTCATTTAATATCTTTAAAAATTTATCGATATTGCAATACTTAGAGCCTAGTCTTTCCTTGAAGATATGTTTTTAACATCAGACTTCATGTTAACCAACATAGTCAACATGCTTTTAAAAACACATTTTTATCCTTATTTATACAATCCTGAAGATAATGTATATCACTAAAGCAACAAATTGTACTAGGAAATTCAGCAATGTTATTATTCGTAATTGGTTCTGGAGTCATGCTCCCATGAGCTCCAGTTCTTCAAAAGTGGGAATGAAGCTAGCCACAAAATAGTTCATGGATTTAGCTCCAGTAAAAACATGAGGCTGAGAAGTGTGACTAATAAACTTACAAATTGCTAGCTCCTTCCATGCTAAGATGATGTGCTAGCACAGGTATAAAAAAGAGAACACACATGGAATCACAACAGCAAGGAAACAGCAACTGTTCTACTCATGCTCTGTTATTCTAAATTATAATTATATCACAAAGCCAACAATCTCTCAGGAAGCAGTGCAGCTTTTTCAGTCCTGAATTCTTTTTTTCCACTTCAAGGTCTAATCACTCAGCGTAGCACCAACTGGAAAGCACTGATGTATACAACACAAGAGTTGTCTTTGCCATCATTTAAAAGAAGACAAACAACTACAGTGGAAAGGTTTAGCCTCTCTCTTGACTTCTTGTAGCAGTGGATCATGTATTTAAGCTTAAGGATTATTATTTCAGATTTAATTTTGCAAGCTCCTAGAATAGTTCTTATTTAAGATTCGTATAATATGTTCTGAAAATTGTTCAATTTTAATTAAAAGGAGAAATTCCACCAGGTCTGTAAAACTAGTCATCCTGAAAAAATGTATCTCAATTTTTGGTCCACTGAACCAAGATGGCTTTGTTATATTCCCAAACATTGTTTCTTCATCCCTTAAAGTAAAAGAAATTCTTAAAATTGTCAAATTATTTGAAAACATCTATGTGCTTTTAGGTAAAAGGAATTTTCACCTACTTTTTGCAGACTGAATTGAGCTAATTGGACTCATGAAATGGTTGCATTCAAGCAGGAAGGACCAACTGTGAGCTCTCACAAATGCTACTGGTGTGCAGTCGTGCCATTTGAACATCCCACAAGAAGAGACAATACTCAGATACTCAATGCCTATCAGTCTCAGGAAGGAAACTGAGACATATCTACTTGCTGCTGCCTCTGTTTACTGATATTCACAGCTCTGTGACTCTCAAGGAGCTATTGAAAGGCAGGTCAGGACAGTTATCAGTCTTCAAGGAAGACTCCAGCACACATGGGAGAAATCCTGGGGACAGACGGCACATTGGACATATGAAGTTGCAGGATGGGGGCTTCATGACTGCTAATTTAAACACTGAGGGTATCTATACTCTCAAATAACTCAGTTCTCCAGTTCAGCCCTGTCCTCTGATGATCTTCAATGCTGAATAAATGTTTATTTGCTCCCAGCTTCTGACAGCAGGCTCCAGAAGCAGCTCGCACTGTGCAGTTTGGAAGTGGCCGCACCAGCTTTGCATCTGTCCACCCACTGCTACCCTCCAGCATCACTCCAGACTGTTCTTGACCTTCATGTGATCCTGCAGACTTTGATGCTACAGCCCTGGGCATGAAGCTTGCATCCTCAATTTCCTGCCATTAAAGCATTGCTGAAGTGGGTTAGAGCAGAGCCTTCAGGTCCCTTTGGAAGCTGGAAGCTCAAAGAGTCACACATCATCATAATCACAATAGCAATAATAGTAATAGTAGCAACAACAACAGTCACAGAGCCAGAGGACAGCCCATGATGCTTAGCTGTGCCACAGGGCTGCCTCCATCCTGCCCTAGAGGCAGCCAGCCCTGAGCCCCTGAACAGGACTGCTTTGCAGAGCCTAACCTGCTATGGGAGCATCCTACCCTGCAGCAGCCAGGGCACATTTAACCACTTAGCAGTCACCTACTAGTTCGTCTGTACTGGTAAAAAAGGACAGGTCTGGGGCTGTGCTCTGACACTAAGGACAAATGGTAGAGCCCAGCTCTCCCCTGTGTAGCAAACACCTTTGCTCCCAAAAGCAGGGTGGTCATATCCAAATTGCCTGGCAGGAAGTGTCCTTGGCATATGTCACTCTCCTCACAGCGCCCAGTGTCTGCAGCTGGTAGTCAGTACTGGACAAAACCAGTTCAACAGTTGGGCTAATGCAGCCAAGCAGTGTGATAAACCACAGAACAGTGCTCAAACCTATGCTCTGACACTTATGAGCATGGACATATCTCAAATGCCCAGCTAACAGGCAACCCCTGCAGTGTCCCCTTGCCCCATACATGCCAGGGAGCCTCAGACTCATTGTCTCCCTTTATAAGAGTATAAAACTCAAGAGTTGTCAGAAAGGCGGGGCTGCCTCAAGACCACTGACCAGAAGTCTGAGTTTGCGAGGTGGTGGGAAACCGGGCACATTTCCACTGGAGCTGGGCTTTCCAGCACGTCAATTGACCAGGAATTGCAAGCACTTGGCATCGTTAAAATATACATCCAAAATAGCCTGACATTGCTTATACCTCTCCATAGCTGTGTATGCTGCACTGGAGGGAGTGCTCCAGAGGAAAAGGCAATAGGAAAAGAAATAACCTGATGGCTTTGTAGGAAGAAAAATAAATTGACCTTGAAGGTCCGGAGAGGTAAGGGAAGCAGTGAAGAAAGTTCTTCAGATATCTTCAATCAACAACCATAAATTGTTAGAACAAAGTGCTGCAGCACTGCTCTTGATGTAAAATCTGGCAGCCTGTTGCCATATCAACACAGTGCAGGAGGCTTGGAGGGAACAGCTTGAGCCATAAGCACAGAAGAAAGGTTGAATGTGCTGCTTGTGAAAAGTACCACAAATGACAGCTCCAGAAGCTGAAAGGCTTTATGCCTCTTTTTCAGGACCTGGTGCTAGCAACATTGGGATGCATTTCACCCAACCCACCCTATGCTGGTGAACAAAAAGAATCCTAAACTGGAGTCCATATACTATGATGTCTTAAACCAAACAGCAGTGAGGTTAGGAATGTTGGAGATAAAGATCTGAGAGGAAAGGCAATCCCTGCATGTCTTTCAAGCTGTTCACCCCAACATGTAGGAATAATGGAGCTGAACACAAATTTCCCAAGAGCTGTTACGTTCATCCTAAGCCCCTCAAAGGGCAAACTGCTCTTACACACATCACCCTAGAAACTGTTATTCATGTTGTCCTGAAGGAATGTCCAAAAAGTCAAGGCAGGAAATAGGTCCCCATGCCCATACAGGTCTTAGTCACTTTTATACTCAGCAGGATTTTCTGATGTCTCAGGCATTTGCAATTTCTAACATGGCCTCAGGGGGCAACTGAGTTCTGAAACAAGTTTCGTGCTGAGGGAGAGTGATTTTACAATGTAGAAAATAGAGCAGTTGTAACAAAAGTGGTTACTTAATTATAGCACATTAATAGAGCCACTTTATCTTTAATAAACAAAGTATATGCACATAATTACATCATTTGGAATATCAACTGCGTGTGCAGTGCAAAAATATTCTCAGATTACATATATGTGGTTTGTCTGCTCTCCAGTGCATGGACCTACTCCCTGAAAACTCAGACAAATATGCACAGGAGATAGGACCAAATTTCCCCGGGTCTTTCATGGAGCAAAAATGCCACACAACCTGTATTTTCATCTGCTGATATACAGACATAAATATACAGGCATTTCTCCAGTGCTAAGTGAAGTCTCTAAGAGCTTTCTGTCAAATTGGGTGAGCTCCACATTAAGTCATTTACCCCCTTCTCTGTCAGTAACCACATCTCTAAACCAGGGATAGTAAGAAAACATTGCTTACCTGTGTAAAGCAGAACATCTTAAAGCTATGACAAAACACATCATTATATTTCTCCATTAGTGATGTTTCTATTTACCAGCACAAGGAGACTAAGGCACAGAGGTTCAGTGACTTACCAGGATTTACCTAAAGCTACAGTTTCTAACCAGTTATGAGGGCTTCAGAGGTGAGGAATGAGCATATTCCACCTGAACCACAGCCCAGTGCCCAAGTTATCAGATGCATTGGTCTAATGCAGGCTGCACCCTGCCTTGTTGGGCTCAGGAACATGACTATGAAAACTGGGAGTCACTGCTCCAGCGGAGCATATGGACCTGTAGGTCCATTTGTCAGAAGATTTTTCAGTCTAAGGGAGTTATTTTGGCTTAAAAAAATCATGATTTATTTACTTCACTAAAAAAACCCCACAGATATTTCAAGAAGTTATTATTTGAAGTCAAGTTTTCAGCAGATGGATTTTTTTTTTCTCTTAAGTCAAATTCTTCTTTCTTTTGACACTACAGCAAGGGATGATGTGTATTATGCTATTTTGGATCTATGGCCAAAAGGCACGTGTATTTTGAACAGCCACCTGCCACCTACAAGCATGGGTAACAGTCCATTTCTCTCCCATACTATTTTTGGATTTCCTTCCCTACCCAACCGCCAAATAACAGACTGACTGACAAACAGGCTTTTCACTGGGAAGTCAGATTAAAAAGTATTTCACCAAGCTCTGTATAGTCTAAGACTCCAAATTGAGCTTGGGGTTGCCACACTAAATTTTCAGGCTGTTAGTCGGGGCCAATCATGACCCAAAGTTAGGGAGAAGAACAATTTCAGGAATTAGCAAGCAAAGACTTGCCTCTGACACCCAAAAGGAAATACCAAGGATCAATGCCTGATCCTTATCCCTAAAAGTATTTGAACCCCTTACTCTGGTCAGTATTCCCAGTTAAGATATTTCTGCTGGTGTTATGCATATAACCCAGGTCAGCCTTTTCCCATGAAAAAACAGGGAGGAAAAATGACTTTTCTCAATTCTATTTAGCAAATAGACAAGTGGCCTTTCTTCTAATCTTTTTAGTTTTGAGTCTCTCTCTTATTGACTTACCACTTAACACAAAGAATGAAATCTTTATTGGAAGAAAGGTTCAAAACTGGTTTGCATAGACCTGAGGTTCATACCGCAAGCCAAATGCAGAGGCAGACTCACCTCCCTTTGCTCAACCCCTCTCTCCCTTCCTCCCTCATCTAGGAGCACAACAGAGGGAGAATTTATCCTGCAATAAGATGCTGGGTCTCACCAAAAGAATCAGTGAGCATGAGGATTTTAAATGAAGCAAATGAAGCAGAAAGGTTTTAAAACAGACAAATGCCCTGACTGCTCATGGGTGCATGAACTTGGGTAAATTCATTCTTGCTGTGTTGCAGGAAGAACCAGAGGCTGGAGTGACTTGGTTTGCAGGAAACACGGTCTCTTCTGAGAATCTCCCTGGGCCTGGATAGGAGTGGGAGCCCGATCAGCTCAGCAGGCTCCTTGTGATTGTACCAAATCCCAAAGTAGCTCCAGGCAACCCTGGGTTGTTTCAGGCAGGTACAGACACACCTGGACCTGTTCACTATAGGAGCTGGCTCAGAAATGCTAGATCACTGCATTAACCTGGAGTTGAACCCAAGGTCTGCTCCAAAAATACTTGGCTTTGCTCTGTACTAACACAGGTTTACAGCTTCCAGAGCTAAGCCGGTAAATCCATATGAGGCAGGACACTTTGTGGATTGACACACTCGGGTCTCCAGCAGTTTGGGAATCTCTTTGCTATCTTCTGTCTCACACTGTAGGTGCCTAGAAACTGAGATGAGGTTCTGAGCAATGCCTAAATTGTGAAGCAAGCCCCAGAAAATTACCTGCTAAATAAGAGCCATATAGCCCAACTAGCATTTTACAGGGGTGTATGTAGGGAGCAGATTAAGGCAAGTCCAAGAGGGAAGCTGTTTTCATCCTGTAACTGCTCAACTGTGGGACTGCTGAGCATTTTCTATAACATTATCTGAGCAGAGGCCAGGAACTACCAAGATTAATATAGTTTGTTTCTTGGCTTTTCTGAACCACGGCTTAATGAAATAAATTACAATAGATTGGACAGGCTTGGCTAAAAGCCTAACTCAAGCCCATCGTTACTGGGGGAAGAGTAGCATGCATCACTATGAGAGGCTACAGGCTTTTGCTGCCAAGGGTTTTATTATATCACTCCTGATTTACAGGGGTCAGACTTGGTAGATGTCTGACTCTGCAGCTCCATCTCTTGGCAAAGATCAGGTAACAAACATACTGCAAAGGCTCTTCGTACTTTGTGCAGAGATGCGTGATAAATACTCTTCAGTGCAAAATATTCCTTATTTCCTTGGCAATAACAGAGGGACATAATTCTCACCCAAAATAGAAAAGGGAATTCTCTCATGTACTTTCTTCAGTGTTTGTTATGTTATCAACTGTTGCCCTGGAAACAGAGTCCCCAAGTCAGAACCTGGCAATTCAGAGAGAAGAAACTGCGGTTTGTGTGGGTTTTTTCCAAATATTTTAGAAATATGTAATTACATTTTTTAATCTGTTACTGTTTTTCGGTCATGAGAATTGCTTAAGCAAGTCCTGGATAAGCATTTTTATTTAAAAACAAACAACTTTGGAATCTTCTTTTCCGATCAGTCAATTTGTCCCTGTGTAATCTAGGCTGATATAATCATGAAATACACAGCTTTGCTGTTCTCCTTGTTTGTAGGTCAGTATGTCTAATGAAAAATAAAAGTCTACAAATTATCAATCAATTATTACTATTTGCTGCAGTGTGGCCTTCTACAGCCTGTATGATTGATGAGCTGATAGGCTCCTGTGCTTCTGAGTGAAACTTAGTGATTTATCCTAGTTGATGAAGTGGTTTTGCCATAAGTACAGACTAGTCAAACCACAGATTTTCAGACCCACTAATAAATCATGGTCAATCTCCGAGAATGAAAAGGAATAAAACGCAGATATGAAAAATTCTTGAGCAGTCAAGTGACAAAAGATCTCTTGCTGAGAAAGTTTGAAAAGGAATAAACAGGACAGTGAAAATGGTGGAAGGTGAAAACTTTTAAGTAAACCAAGAGAGGAGTTTAGATGAGATACCAGAAAAGCAAGATGCCATCACAGATGAATGCAGCATTTTCAAACAGAAAATGGTGCCTTCTCAGGGGAAGAATATGAGCTACATCTTCAGGCTTCTAAATTTAAGAGTCAGAAAAACACTTGGGTGTCACTGTAGGCATTTTGTCAGAGATGTCTTGCAGTGCTAAAAAAAGGAATACTTAGGAAGGAAAAAGAATGGAGCAGAGAAGGGATATCAAAAAACCTTTTTATTACCCCAGCTTGGTGCATTGTGATCAGTTGTAGACACCTTGAGAAGGACAAAGCAGAAATGAAATGAGTTCAGAAATTAGAATGAAAATAATTAGAGACAGGAAAAGCTTCTAGATGAATAGTAAAATCAACTGTTTTCTTCAGAGAAGGGAAAAGATAAAGGTGTTCAAAATAATGAATGGTACCAAAGAAAGTGGGTCTGCTTCATCATTTCTCATCATACATGAGCAAGAGGGCATCTGCTGAAAATGAGAGGCAAAGAATGAAAAGCAATCCTTTCCCACAGCATATGACTGCCTGGTGCAGTTCCTTCCCACTGGAGGCAACCTAGGCCAGGATTTCCATGAATTAGAAGGGTATGGAAATATTCATGGAAAAAAAGAGAATATGTTAAGTGCTAAAAATAAAGTTGTGGTTTGATTTTAATGGGGCTTATCTTCCAGAGTAAGCTGCAGGACATAAAGCAGTCTTTGAGGGTGGGCAAGAGCAAACTTTGTCCTCTGAGAGGAGATTTTTTTTAGCTACCTTGCTCCAGCATTCCTCAGACCTTTTACTGCCAGACCTAACACTTTTCACTGTCCTAGAGAGGATGCTGAAGCAGATGCAGGAGTGGCTGGTGATGGAGCAGCAAGTCCTGTTCTACTACACCAGCAAATAGGAAAAAGCTGGAAAAAGCTGAATGTGGCCACAGGGAGACAAAAAGAGACAGAGTATGCCAGAGCACAAAAATGAAAACCAGCCCCACAGTTCAGCTCAGTTCCAAAAGAGCCACATTTTCACAGAGCGATTCTCACACTTGGAAACTAGTACAGGAAAAAGAGAGAGGCTCTGAGACCAATACTTTTCAGGAAAGATTATTAAACTGACACAGGCCACTGAGAGAAAATTTCCCACCTGTGAAAAGCAGAAGAGCCATGAGTAACCTGGGAAGCACCAAGGGCAGCAGGAGATGGCAGTTGGCTGAGTGAAAACTGGAGATGTTGTCTTTGCTTCTAGAGAGGAACAAAGACAGCCCCTATTTCCATAACTGGTCCCACTTTCACCACTGATCACATATGGACACTCACACTCTCTCAATTTACTGCTTTTATTGACAGTTTGTAATTGAAACACACTGTAAGAACAGATACAGTAATTTCTTTTTTTTTGTTAGTGGGTTACCTAAAACTGAATCTTTCGGGGCTTCTTTTTTTTGAAGATATGAGAAGAATAGGGCCAGTTTTAACATATGCGCCATATCCCACTTCATTTAGCATCTTCTGTGTTAAAATTTTCAGTAAGGCCCACTATTTGCTCTCAGGGACTTTGTGAATAAGCAGGTATGCTTTACTACTTTTGGAGATGCCAAGCAGGAGTGCCTCTCTCCCTGTTGTCCATTGTAGGACTTGAGGTGGGCCAAACACCTCACCTAGGAACAAGGTTTGTAACTGAAAGGAGATGGCATAAAGCACACACAAGTTTTCAGTATTTCAGTAATGTTCCACCCTCTTCCTTGTTTCAGCATGTTTTTAGAGATGTTCTGACTCTTCCAAAGTAGCAAAGGTTCTGAAGTCTACTATGACTTGAATTTAAAATGCAACAGATACTCCTGTGTGTGTGTGGATGGCAGTTTCTGGCATTAGTTCTGCCTCATGGTTCTTATTTTTGTGCTATTTTAACTCCACTTCTCTCACCTGATCTTCTAATGTGGCATCCTCTACAGCTTGTGTGGTTAATTACACGGTTGCTCTACTGTCAGAGTTAAGTGTGACGTAGGTTTTTACACAATTAACTTTTTCTTGGGTAGTATTTTCCAAAAGCCCAGGTGAAAAAATTCACTGAATGCCTCTATCCATATATTATGTGTCTTTCTTTTTGTTTAGTAACTTGAAATTGCAGTACATATAAAATAATTCATTTGTGCATAGTTTTCCTTTCCCTTAAAGATATGTAAATCATTACTTGCTAGAAGTTCTTTCTTCTATAAAGGACAAGCTACTGTTTTGAGGGCTCTGTCTGAGATTTTCCCCATTTCTGTGCAAGAGTTCTTGCTCTAAGCACAGCCAAAGGGGAGCCAGGCAGAGCAGCAGGGAAAACAGCCAAGCATGGCCTGGGAAGAATTTCATACACTTCTTTTTCCTTGTCCCTCAAGATGTACTGACAGAAACAAATAAACAAATATGGATGAGGACACCATTAATATGATTTGCTCTTTATTTTTTGTGTAGAAGGGCTGTTTCAATATACAGATAATTGTCAGAAAGTTGATCAAGTTTTTCAATAAGCAATATAAATTTTGAACCAGTGCTTAGAATGTTTAGCACTTAAATATATAAAGTGGAGATATTTTGCAGTCTGGCACCAGACAGGGAATATCTACCAGTTGAAATACTTATTTACAGACCTTTCTCAATCTGTTTCTGTGTCTGTGTTAAGACTTTGCAAGCCAATCAGAGATAGGCACAAGGATTTCAGTGAAAAAACCTGTAAAGTCAAATCTCTTGAAGTAGCTGAGAGGGTATAAAACTTTTTGAACAGATGATGGAAGTCAATGAAACAGAAAGGAAAAGCTTGTCTATGTGATCATCTCCAGCTCAAGCTTCTCTGCTGACACCAGCGCGATACAATGCAAATATAAAACATAAAAATGAAACAAGGTGAGACTGGTATCTTCAGCCTCTGCAATAACATCAGCTGGAATTGCACAGGTGCTCTCACATCACTTGATTCTGTATTTGTGCACCCTGGAACCAGATGATGTGCTTTCCTGGGTTTTTTAAAGTTCAGCTGAGACAGGCAACTTGAGTTAAAAACTTAATCCAGGGAAGACCAAAACAATTGTGGCAGAGTGTGAGCATGTGTGTGAAACCTGAGAGAAAAAGCAGAGGTAAGATCCCTTCCATCAATGCTCATCCTTAGGCTTGCCCTGCAGGCACTCCACCCAAAGGCTTGGAGTTGGCCTTGGATATACAGGTAACAGTGGGGAAAAACCTTTCTTCCCCACCTATGACTTTACAAGTAGCAACTCCTCCAGCTGGAGAGCTTTGCATCTGTGTCAGCAAATGCAGCTCAGCAGTTAGGGGACTGTGTATCTTGCGAATTAAGAATTTCAGTGGAACCCCTCTCATCTGAAGGAAGTGAATTTGCTTTGCCAAGCCAACTCCACTTGACTATTATAAAACAGAAAAATAGACCAGCTAAGCCAGAATGTAAATTTACAAAATGATTTGGAGAAACTAAAACCTACTTTTGAAAACTAGAAGGAAAACAAAAAGAGGGAAAATTATAATGTACCAATTAGAGTGGAATATGAGTCGTCCATGCTAATGCAGGACTTTTTATATTTTGTTTTCGAGGAGAGTCTTCAAAAATATTGAAGTTTAGTGTTAGCACCTCAGACTGGCAGCAAGAATGACAACAACAATAATAAAGCACTGTATTTCAAGTAGGCAAGAGAAAAGCTGGATCTTTCAGCTTTTGTTCACTGTCTTAATAGCTCATAGCCATTAAAATTCATAGAAATTTCAATGGGATCATAACTTCATTGCATTTTTGAAAATCAACATCCAGTAGAGTCCTGTGACAGTGCTTTAAGCTAATGAAAAAGCCTGACAGGAAAAATATGCTTGCATTTTGTCAAATGTTAGTTGTCATCACTTTCACTTCTGAATTAAAACTAGCATGTGTGCACACATACACACATGGATATACATCTTTACATCATTTTCATAATGATTTACCTCCTCCCACAAAAAAAAAAAAAAGGTGAGTTTGTATTGTTATACCAATGCAGAATATTAGTAAAAACTGAATTGGTTCACCTCTCAGTCTTAGTAAGATCCATTAAGCTCCAGTGGAAGAAAGAGAAGTTCTTTAAAGTGACAGTAAGAGAATCATGTGCATCCCGTTCATAGATCTTCTAAAGTAACCTTTCAAGGCTATGCACATATTTTGACAATAAGGAGTTCAGCTCCGAAAAAACAAGCCCATACCCTTTAAAAATTAAAGAAAATCTTACAGGTCCATTCCTACAAAACTGCTTAAAATGGTTAAATAAATAAAAATCAAAATCAAAAGAAAGGCTCGAGCTTCCCAGTGTGACTGCAGTCAGCCCACCAACAGGGCCAGACCTGGCAGGACATACAGCCGGCTTCAAAACTCAGAGGAAAACAAGGTGAGCCTGACATGGTTCACTTGGGAGCTTTCAGCTGGCCCCTGGCCCCTCAGCTGCTTCTTCACTTTGCTGTGCCATTTCAGACCCACCATCAAAACTTCAAAGCCTTATCACCTCCCTGCATGGAGCAGAAGCTGCGGCAGCAGCCAGGGCAAGTGGAGGGAAGTGGGGGAAAGCTGCTGTGTCACTGTGTGGCACTTGGCACCCCACTGCAGGGAGTGAGACAGCAGAGGCGGCTGCGGGCGAGCCTAATCCTCACCAGCAAGGGGGAGAGCAGCAAAGAGAAAGCTGAGGAGGAAAGAGTGGGGATTTCCCCTCAGGAGCAGTGATATTTGAAAGCATGAAGACAGAAATGCTTTTTGGACTGTACGGACACTTAGCAGGAGCCGGGGATTATTCGTGCGGAGGAGTTCAGAAGAGGCTGTAAAAACGCTTTGGGAGGATCCTACACTGAGTGTAAACTGAGTTAAATCTCTGGTCAGCTGTGAGAGGGAAGATGTAGTGATTTATTTTCACTGAAAAGGGTTTTAATAAGCTTATAGGCTTCCTGGGACCCTTGCTTACTGCAATGACCATCATTGCAGCAATGTTCAAGGCACCTGCTGTCTTTACCTCCAGCTTCTCTCCATGGAGGGTATGACACAGGCAATTTTATTTTCAATGCTCATGATTATTCTGCCTAGGAAACTCAGTGTAAGTTGACTTCAATCCTCTTTTGGGAGTCTCTCAGCCTAAAAGAAATACAAATAATAACAAAATATATCAACTGAAGCTATCAGAAAGGCCTCTACCATTTCTACATATACTTTCTAGGGGTCCGAGGCACCGTGGGCTCAAATGTGCATGCTCATTTTGTGGGACAGCCCAGCCTCACAGCCAGGATCCAGCTGGTGACCATCAGCAAACAAGGGAAACAGAAATGACAGGCGCAAAAAGAGGAATCTAGAGCAGGGGGCCCAAAACACCCACATATCGCCTATTACACTGCAAAGACGTCCAGCCGACGCCACCAGCAGGAACCCTGCCCAGATGCGTTAAGCAATTCCCTACTGATATGGATTGCATCAGCTCTCCGGATACAGCTAAATTACGCCAGTGATTTTTGCTGTCCTTGAAACTCTTTAAAATACACAGTAAAAGCTTTTTCTTTTTTTTTTTTTAAACCATTGTTAAAAATCAGATTGCCCCATATGTTTTCTATTTGCAGTTCATTTGCTGGGATGAAGAGTACCTTTGGGCAAACTCTTTGTTTCCTTAAGTTTAACTCAGCTGTATTACCCATAAAGATGAACAGTTTTCAGAAATAAGATACAGATAAGTCCAGCAATAAGTACAGACTATAGTTTATTTGCCATGTAGATGGTCTTTCCTCACTACAGCCCAGCCTTTGCAGTTTCAGTGTGCTTCGTCCTCAGTTTATGAACTGGTTCCTTGTTTCTTCAGCCCTCCTCAACTTTAAATCAGAGCTAGACAGCAGCTAGAAGACTGCTCTGACCACCTCTGCCTGCACACACTGCTTCAAATAATCTCCTGTGTGGGAAAATCTTGCACAGTCAGAGAGCAGCTTCCCTCCAGCAGTAGCTCATGTAAAGGAATTTTGTGAAGGGCCGGAGCATCCTTTCTTCCTCCCCACAAAATCCTAGCCATATCATGTCACCATGCATCGAAAAAAGGGAGCAAAGTTGCAACAGCCCCCATCTCATGCTGCCTTTCTGCCTGAGAGAGGAGGCAGCCCTCTGCATGGAGGGCACCGGGTCCTGGAGAGTGAAGGAGGCAGGTGCCGGTGGCTGGGTCACACAGACATGCCAAGGGCTTTGGCCATGTCCAGCTGCCACCCTCTGTGCTAACTCTTTCTCCCTCAGATGGGACAGGAAAAACAAACTCTGGAGAGGAGTCACTGTTTAAAAGGACATTTTGGAGGAAAGGGGTGGTCTATCACCTTGGTCCCCTGTCTGCCTCCCATGCTCCCTCTCCACTACCCCTCTGTCCTCCACGTTCTCCCTGGGCCCGTTTTACACAACCTTGCTTGTCCATGAGCAGACTTTCTAATGTCCACAGCCCCTCCAGTCCCAGAAAGGTCTCCTCTAAGTGACTGATGGTGCTGGATCTGCTCCCTTTTTGCCTGATGCTGCACTTCCATGGCTTGCAGATGCTTCAGGCTGAGCAGTGGCTGAAAGTGAAGAGCAACATGCCA
Source organism: Brachypteracias leptosomus (assembly GCA_013401335.1). Classification (NCBI taxonomy): domain Eukaryota; kingdom Metazoa; phylum Chordata; class Aves; order Coraciiformes; family Brachypteraciidae; genus Brachypteracias; species Brachypteracias leptosomus. The sequence continues at coordinate 46,308 of VYZX01018079.1, forward strand.
CCCAAGCACTGTGTGAAAAGACACCTGATTCAGATGTGGAATGAATGGGAATCTGTAGTCTGCAGGGCCTGGGGGAGAATGGAAGAAGATGAGAACCAGCAGCTTGAGTGGAAAAAGGCAAAGATCAGGAGGGAAAAATGAGGGGAGGGGACAGGTTTGGAGGCTGGCAAGACCATGAGGAAAACAATATGCAAGGGGTGTAGAAAGGGAAAACTGGGACTGGCTGAATACTGAGAGCACAAAAGAGCAATGTAAGGTGTTGGTGTTCAGCAAGGCAGTAGGAAGAGCAATGTATAAATAAAACATGGTACAAGAAGCAGAGAAGCCTGGGTTGATCAGGAATGTGGAGAAAGGTGAACACATGGCATCAGGAGAGAGTGAGTGGTGCAAAGCAGCGTGTAAAGAAAAAGTAGAAAGATTAAAGCAAAAGTTTATGTGCTTGGGAGCTGAGAGGCTTTGAGGCTCTCCTTTTCTCTTCTGTCCTCCAATGCCTATGAAAGTTTCTGACAAACCATTCCAGCTCTCCTGAAAGCCTCAGCCACCCACACAGGACAGCTGCTCTCTCCTGCCACCTTCATTGCGTATCTGGCATCAGACCTGTGGGGAAACTTGCATTTTTGGCCTGGCTGTTGGCGTGTCCACAAGTTTCAACAGTATGATAAATCCATAGTTTTTCTTTGCTTTTTAGAAATCCAGTCTCCCAACTGATTTCATTTGCCATAGCATGTAGCAGCATGTAACCCCTGAATAGAGAATACACATTAGGAGACTCAATCCACCAAGGACTCTGCTCCACTGACCAAGTTTACTTCTTTTTAAGAGAAGAGGTTTCAAATTGTATCTGGAGCCAGTGTAAAAAAATCCCTGAATTGTTCCTTTTGAATTCAAGCACATGGAAGAAAAATTCATTTTATTTTTCTGGAGGAAAAAACAAAAGCATCACACTTCCAGAGTGATACAATTACACTTCCCAGAGGGGTTTACAGCTAAAAGCAAAAGCCATCAATGGTACAATTTATTTTCCTTGAAATAGCATTTTCTCTCAATAAATGAAGAAACTCACTCCATTTTTCACCTCAAACTTTCTATTGTTAATCTGTAAAGCGCAGTAATGCCACCTATTCATCTCTTTGAGATGTTATGAAAATAAAGCTATGTGAAGCACTTGGTTGCTATAGTAATTAGCATCATAGGAAAAGGCCAGTGAAGAAACAAAGGACATTGTCTCCAGAACAGGGTTTAAATCATGCATGAACTGTATGTTAACCTTAAGACCCACATAAAATGATGATGAGGCAAAAAACATTCTGAGGTACAATCCTGCAAGAATAAATATGTTGTGTGCTGATATAATTAAAGGCTCCATGGCTCACACAGGCACCTTCTTTCTGACATTTCCTGGGAGATTTTTAGGCGACTTGGCAACCAGAAGAATGTTTTTATTAGTTAATGGGTTTTGTGTCAAACTCTATTTGATTTGCCTTTTATGCATAATTTAGTTTCTCGCCTGGATACTTGAGGAAATTAAGAATTTGTAAGTTCTTTTTTCATTAGACTAGGTACCTCATAAATATATTGAAACCATACCATATATATATATATATTTAAAAGTACTTAGGATAAACCCTTTCAATTTCTGTTCTAACCTTTGTCAACAATCTACTTTTTTTTCTCTGGAAGATGTTCTTCTTAGCAGGTTTTTTGTTCCACTCTGTCTCCAATTAAAAAAAAAAAAAAGCTTCCCAATCGCAAGACATGACAGGGCTTGCTATGTTTTGAAACAGCAGCATGCTTGGGTGCTTAAGAGCATTTGGCTTTGTGCGTTGCATTTAACCAACAACGCACCCAGGTGAGCTGCTATTGGACAAGGACTTAATCCCTGTCATGTTTAATCACTACATTAAAAGATTTAAAGACTAACGTTAAAGGCCATTCAGTTTGGGCACCATACACTTAAACGATGGAGTCGGGAAAAGCCACTTGGTTTATCCAGGCCAAACCTGTTTTAAATCTTTGAGAATAAAAACCAGGAGAGCTGAGAAGAAAACTCCTTCTCTGTGACCCCTGCCCCCCCCACAACCCCATGGCTCAGACACCCGCTCTGATGCTCTTGGATTTCCTGAGTTTCACATACAAGGTGTTACTTGCACCATTTACTTAAATAGCTGCAATAAATGGTTAGCTCTGGCCCACTTCTGTTCTACATGACGCCAATAAGAAAGTTATTAGGTCGGTATTGAATGCACTGAAAAATCCATCCCTGCTCGGTGCATAACTCTGCAGTGAGGATGACTCCTCTGTTCCCCAGTGCAGAAGGCATGAGGGGGGTCCCTTTTCCATTCTCTCAAGAATTTGACTCCCAATTGTAAAATCTTCTGCTTGAATCTCACTTTGTTTCAGGATGTGATTGCCAGTAGCAGTAGCCAGGGCTGTTTCTACCTGTCCAGTTGGCTAAGGAGTTAGAAGACCTCTCTTGGAGGTGTGGACTTTGCTACAATTCCCCAAGTGCTGTTACTCTGTGCTTAACTCAGATCTCAAGCAGCTGCACATCCAGGTTTGTCCCCTGGGGCCACGCAACTCCCATGTTGCATAAACTCCACTGGCTTCCAAATTCAGTTCTCCAGTCCAAATCTAGCACTATTTTTTTTGTTTCTATTTTCAGCCTTGTAATTCATCAGCTGGAACACTCTGATGCTACACATCAATATGGGGCAAATGCAATGCCTTCTGCACTGTGTGCCAAAGTCTCAGTCCCTCAATGTCCAGATGAGGGGACTGATGGATGCCACCCCAGATTCTTCCTTGAGTTTCTTACAGGTTTTCCTCCAGTAGAAACCAGGGTAGGCAGTGGAGGAGGAGTAAGGCATGTCAGTTCTATCTCTAATGCACTGTCAGGGTGCAGGTACCACAGCTCAGAGGCATCCTCATGGTTGCCCAGATAGACGTCTCATGTCTCAAAGAATATAACATTCAAAATCCCTTTCCCTGGCAAAGACCAAATTTAATCAACTTCACAGGATGCTTTGAGAATAACTAGTTGTTTAACCAGACCATTTCCAGAATGTTACTGAAAAGACCAGATAGCTTGAGGGGTATTTTAGTCCTTCGGTTTGTACTTGCTTACATGTTGTGCTAGTTAACTTTGCTGCTCAGTTTATATCTGTGTTAAGTGTATGTGGAGGTGGTATATAGATGCAATAAATAAAAGAACAATGTAATAAAATTAATCATCATATTGATTTTAACCGTATATCTACAATATAGAGAGAAGCTGAAATTCCAGCTGAGATGGACACCTGAGATGACTTCCACTGAGTAGGGAGAAAATACAACATTATAAGACCATCGTAAGGAACTCTAATGAAGATACAAGATCTCTTTAATTGTATCTGTAAATTCATATATGAAAAATCAGGCTTCAGAATTCAAATCATGAGACAGTTGAAAGAGAATTTAGGTCTACAGCAATGTTTCCCCACATTACAATCTCTCTTCTTGCAAAGAACAGTACAAAGGTCTGAACCTGCAAAACCTGCCTTCTATGACCTTCTCTGTGAACAACAGGGGCTGTCAAAGCTTCTCATATTACTTTCCCAAGCAGATAAGAAATTAGTATTGTCCTAGCAGTGCATACAGTACCTTTATAATTGCTTTATCTACAGATAAAGTTTAGTTTTTCACAGACAACCCTACAGCAATCATCACTCTTTCCAGCTACCAGAACCTGGCATAAACTTTCAGGGTGCAACTCTATTTCAATAATCGGCTTCTACCAGCACCCCTAGAGTAAAGACATCCCTCCCTAATGCTTCCCCTGTAGCCCTTTTATCTATGCTGCCTTGACTGAAAAACATTTTCACAGCCATAAAGCTAACAACATCACACATCTTCTCAAACATCAAGTCTTCCTCATATAGTGAAAAAAAAAGAAATCGTAAAACACCAGACTACACAGTGACAACCACTAATGTGGAATCTATGTCATATAAGGGTCTCATCAGTAAGGTCATTCCTTATGAATACTCACTTAGATTTACAATGCCTCTATATAAACAATTAGCAATTTATTCCATTTATCACCATTTTAAGTTAACAATATGTGAAGTCATTCAAACCATGCAACTTTTTTTTTCAATTAAAAATAAGCCACTCTTGTTTTCTTACCAATTCCTTATCGGAGTAATAAAATATGTCTTTGTCATAGGCATTCAATATCCTAATACAGATAGATTTTCATACTCCAAAAAAACATTCTCAAATGTTAGTCTTTATCACATGTTTGCCTTGTCTTTTCATGTGTCAATGTGCACACGCACATGCACACAGAGACAAATACAAACAGAAAAGCTAAGGATAACAAAAGACTTTCTAGCCCAACCATGGCTAGCCACAGACACTTAAAAATGAGACGAATAATGATCTCTGTACACAAGAGAATTATTTGCTTGTGTAGCCAGGGAAGACTTGGCCTAGGATGTTGTTTAATGTAAATGTAATGTAAAAGACTTTGCAGTTGAATATTGCATCATTCACATGACTTGCATATAGTCTGTGACTTAAACAGCTGAAGTGTGGTCTTCTCTTTGCGCTAAGAATATTTTCCTTTTTTCTTAATTTAAGAGAATAGAAACTGAAATATGAGCAAAAAGGAATTGTCAATGAGTGTTACTCTGTGAGGTGGCCTTTCTAGTTCTCCCTCACCATAAACATACATGTCTGTGGAAGGAAGACAAAGGCTGCATGCCCTCTTGTGCCTGTGATAGGATAGCATGAGGTGTTTTCTTCTAAGAAATGTTCAACATGAAGTATAGAGCTGTTGTTCCTTATGCATTCCTCACCCAAATATTTGCATATCGCCCAATAAGACCAAGGATCAGAACTTCACTTGGTGTTAAACTTCAGAGCTCCTATCTAGTTCTCAGTGTTTTGACACTAATTTTGACATTATTTTCACTTACTTTCAGTTCATGATTTTAAAGATTTGGCATCACTTTATTCTGGGGGGGGGGAAAAAAAAGGTTTAGGCATGATAGCTAGTGTTTTATCTAGTTATGTCTTAATTAGAAATTAATCATATGATGCACTTATGGCATACTGTATGAAAGTACTATTTCCAGCATTACAAGCATTATAGCATTAGAAATCACTCTACAACTCTCATTCCAGTTCATAAATGATTGCAAGCACTTACTACACTATGTAACTCTTAGCTGAGGATCCTACATTTTATAACTAAGATTTTGAGAAGTCTGGAGTCTTGGCAGAGAAATCAAATCACAGTATTCGCTCTGAGAGTGAAGATTTCCTTGTGTAAATCTTGCTTTCAGGTTTAGTAGGAGGGTTTTTATGCAGGAGAAAAAAAAAAGCAGGGAGGGCTACTTGCTACATTTAGGATCTCGTTCATTTAATTGAACATTAGAGAACAGAATGGTGTCTGTAATAATGGAATTAATCAAAATTATAAGATTAAAATGGAAGAATGTTCCTTCTGGTGCATAACATGCCAGTCTTAGAAACATCAGTGTGGATACTTTAAGAAAGATAAATTCCCATTCTACATAACGCATCTTATCACATTTTCCCTTATCCTGAGGGACAGACTTGTCAGCAATTCCCAGCTGTTCACTCCAAGCTGGAGAGAGTAATTTGTGCCTTGAAGGAAAAGTTCCCCTTTCAATACGGAAGTTCGCACTGGTGATGGGAGTCTCAAAGATGCAATTCTTATTACTTCAGCTACAACAGCACACCAATTTAAAATCTGCTGTACCTTTTCACCTGCTTTAGGATCATTATAGATAATAAGCCCTAAATAACAGAGAAGCATCCAGTTTTGCTCATACAGTAAGAAAAAGAAACTGAAAACTGGGAGACTATGCCATGATGCCTGCTGTTACAGAATCTACATCATATAAGAGTCTTAGCCTTGAAGTTATGTCTTTTGAGTGTTCATCCAGCTTTACAATGCCTTCACATCTGTAATGACATCAATTTTGATCAACTTAGAAGCATGAGATTGTATTAATTTTCAATATCCTCTCTAGAATGGTGAGAATAACAGGTGAAGTATTTCTTAAATCAGATGTCCCTTGTGAAAAAGCATATAGGCACTCATTTGCTGCTTCCTTTTGTAAAAGTGGTGTCAGTTCAACCTTCCAGGGTTACAGAATAATCCCTGGGCACAGAATCACATCTGCTCTGTGATTTTTTTTTTAATATTTCTTTCCGTAATTGCGAGGCTGTCAGGGAACTTATAGGCTTACAAAGGAAAACCTGACAAGAAGTCACAATTAACGTTTATTGTATCGGTTTGAATCTGATTCTCATGTGCATGAAGCACACTATATTTCTTCTTCAATGTCTCTAAACAGTGTGAAGTAGCTAGGTTTTATTTTTAAGTGCCTACAATAAATTATCACTGTAGGTTAGTAAAAAAACTTTTTCAAAGGAGCTTGTCTGGTCTTTAGCAACACATTAATTGTGTTCACACAACGCAAAAGTTTGACCTTTTTCATATAAGTAAAGTAAAATCAGTATTTCACAGTTCAGACAGATTAAACACCAGTTCAGAAGATCAGCACCAAAAGCAATACACTATTTAATACCTGAGCAGACTTTCTGAGAGACCAGAGAATGAAGATCCTGTTTTAAAAGATACTTATTTTTAGTTCAAATGAGTTCTGCATCCAGACAGCTCCAGTCATCATATTTGAAAGAGAAAAGCAATGGGAACAAGGAGCTCTGAAGCACCTTGGTAAAACTCCAAGGTCTATTTCCATCCCAAGGGCCAAAGCTCCCAGTACTTATTCGGGCAAAACTCCTATGTATTTCAACTGGATTTTCCTCTGTCATGTAGGATTTCACTTTCTCAGTGAAAATATCTGCATTTCTTCAGCATGCCAAACAGAAAGTATTATTTTCTAACATTACAAAATGTGAAACTGAGAAAGCAAAACTGTGAAAACAGAAGTACAAATGCAAAGAATACCCCTTATTATAGATCTATTTTTGAGCAGTGGTGGATTGACATGTATGGAGAGATGTTCAACGCTTTTCCAGATAAAACACTTATTGAATGCATTTGTTGGGTACATAATGGCCTGGATGATCTCTTCTGCAATACAAGTATTACTAGTCCAGAGTATACTTCAGCTCTGGGGTCAAGAGGTGTGACATGGCCCCGTGCCAATGTCACATGGGACAGACAGGGATTATATAGTAGTTTCCATAGAAAGGCATTGCAGACACATGGGTCAGATGAGCCTGCAACATGCTCTACCAGGACACCAAGCATAAAACTACATCCTCCAGGATACCTCTGTGTGGCATCTCCCAATCTTATGCTTCTGCGGTGAGCTCAGAGTGGGGATAGTGGTTGTCTTTGGAGACAAACAGGCTATAATACTTTAAACCTCTGGGTTGAAACACAACTCATCCCCACTTGGGTAATAAATTAACATTTTCATCCCCTTCTCCCCAGCTATGCTCTTCAATGGTCAATGCCTCCCACACCTTTGTCCTTCTGCCCCCTTTCTGACACTCCTTGGAAGTAAGGCAGGGAGCAAGACCCAAAACAGGAATTAAATTTCCACCTAATACTAAAACCAAACAATTCACTGGGACAAGGCATGTTAGGCAACTTAAATTCTTCTTCTCCCTCATTCTCTCTTACTTCTGTGTTTTCCTGCAAGAGGCAGCCAGCCAAGCATCTGGTGTTTATACACTGATGAAAAATGTTACAACTTGTATATTCTACCTTTCGGGCAAGGACATACTGCAGGGTAGGTCCCAATAGCTACAGGAGGTTGAATCAGGTACAGTTGCTTCTGCAGCAGCAAGAGCTACAGTAAAATGAGTATTGCTGCCGAGGAAAGGAGGGGAGCTGGGCTTCTCTTCTGATATCTTCCAGCACCTGAACCAAGAGAGGTTGGAGCTGTGGCTGATGCTTTTTTTTCTCAAGCTAAATAAGGTTTCATCTTCAAGCAGACACCCCTTGGGAGCACCCTCCTTTTCAAATTAAAACCTCCCCAGACAACAGTATTACTAATGCAGCTGTATAAAAATACTGTATGTGGAAAGCTGCATATTGTTTGCTAATTACTTGAGCCTTCAACTTGTCAATTATACCATGGCGACATTTCAAAAATCATTTATTGACTGGAAAAAATATGGATACCTGGTTGGACCTAATTTCATCAAGGTGCCACTGCAGTGCTAATAACCAAACCATACTTTGTATTCAAGGAAATAGCTGTTTAAATAGAAAAGTAATTATGACATTAAAATGCCAAAGAAAAAAAAAATCCTAAATTGAATTTGTCACTCTGCAGTATAACCCAAGGGTAAAGTGAGTTTCTGGCATGACACAAGTTTCTCTTAGAAAAATAGAATGCCTCGCCTCAACAACAATATTACCGATTGGGCATTGTACAGTCTTTTGTTTTAGAAAAACATGTGCTGTGTTTGCATTGGGATTGCTTGTCAGATTTTTTTTTTAGCCATAGCAGGTTGATAAATGCAGATGCCTGCACCCTTCCAAGCATTATTAAGCATGTCACATTAATTGCACAAAGTCATTTTGCTCTGCTCAGCAAGTCAGACTTCTATAAATATCTTGGAAAAATAATGAAGGCATGTGGTCAGAAAAACAGCTGTCAGTCAGGCTTCTCTTTTATAACTGAAACAACAGTTAACCCAAACCTGTATAGCTATGTGATGTCAGGCAGTTTCAGCTGCGCTGCATGCTGCAGAATATACCAAGTTGTACCCATGAAATCTCTAAGTAAACAAAAGCATTGCTCCTAAGCATCTTTCACAACTACAGCAACTGCTCGAAACTTCTTTCTGAAACCAGACACCATGTCAGGAACCAGGGCCAGGCTGTGACTGTAGAAAAGTGCGTGATACAGCACAGCAGAGAGCAAAAAGGCAGAAAAACAAATGGGTTGAAAATCCCTGCAGTGCTTGCATCCTTACGGCACAGAACTGGGAAGAATGCAGAACAACCAAAAATATAGAGCATTTCCAGTTCATCCACAGAGCTGACCATAGGAAATATTGTGGAGACCTGTAGCAAAGCACAAACCTCTCACCTCAAGGAGGAGAACAGAGATGTCTGTATTCTGCTCCCTCAGGATGATTGGAGGAGGTAAATCCAAGGTTGGCAGAAAGACAGTACCCAAGACTCAGAGATGAAAGGGTGCACATGAGCTGCTTCTCCTTTCACTCTACTTCTTTCCAGAAGCCACTGTGCAGGGCGAAGCATTCAGGGAAACAAGATTCTCCCTGAACAGGCTCACTTCAGCAAAACACATCAGGAAATCTATCTCAGCTCTCAGGGAGGAACTGAAACAACCTCACTCGATCTTCATGCCAGAAATGGGAACTGCTTCAAGAGAACATGAACCTTCACATCTCACCTTAACCAAGAGACCAGTGGGGAAAGAGGAGAACAAGTGTGCTTTTCAGGACTCAGAAGCATGCATGGCCCTTCAGAAATACCCATAGAAAAGTTCAATCCTTCAGGTTAAAATGAAGAACTGGAGGCAAGTAGCTCAGATATAGAATGAAATATTGAAAACTGCTCTTGATAGCATGTTCACTGATCACTCATCACCTTTTTTTTCTACAGTGGGAAATTAAGTCAATTGGAGGCATACCTGACAAACATGTGAATGTCAAGTTTAGTCAAGGAATGAAATAAACTTTTCTGAGCACTGCTTGCATTTTGCTTCTGTATTTTTCAAACTAATGTTTCTTTTTTATGAATAAAAAAAGCAGTAATTTGGTAGAGTTAAAATATTCTCCTTGCTGTTCCCATACATCAAACCAATAACAAAAGACTGGTTTCAAACATTAAAAATCAACATTGGGAAAAAACCCCACACCTGTATAAATCATATGGGAGGTGAGGGGAATCATATGTTGGCCACCTCCAAAGGACTTCAAAAAGTAGAGTGTCTGTTTCCTTATTTCCACTTGCCTCATTCATATCTGACACTCCACTAAGAGCTTCACCACAGCTTTAAGTACAAGGAGGGTCACATTCACCATAGAAAAGGATGGAGCGGCCAGAAGAGGCTGGACAGGTTTTAAGATTTTAGGGGCACATTACTAACCACTTTAACTTAGTTAACTCCTCACCATCATGGCAGGAATGAGAGAAGAAAAGGTTAGAAGCAATGCCCACTTCAGTTGTGACCTGCCGCCTTCTGCATCCAGGGCTTGAGCTCAAAGCATCTTGCTTGCCTGACAAGGCCTGGCCATGCAGCTTCCACCACACTGCCCTAGCTTCACCGCCTGCTTAAGATAGGGATTACACTGTTTCAAGCTGACTGACTGGCAGTCCCCTATAGACAGCTTTAAGAGCTCAAGTCCCCCTGTCTGTGTCAAAAACGAGGAGATCTGAGTCAAGATTGTTATCCCCACCTTCAAATCTCTACCAGGGAAAAAGAGAGGAATACATGAGGAGGGAGAACACCACAGTCCATCATCATCACCCAGTCACTACAGGATTTTTTTTATTTTCCAGTTGCTCAGACTAAGCTCTACCTCAGAACTTCAGTTTCATTATATTGTTGACAATTTTTTCCCCTTCCTTATCTTTTTATCTGCAAAGGGAGGCATAAAGACATCAGCTATCAGCAAGCCGAAGCATTTGGCTTGGCTCCCAAAGGCTCATAACACTTCAGCCTGCTCCTTCTATCTAAAGCGGATTAACTAAGGTGGATTGTTCACAAAAAGATGCTATCATCTACGGGGTTATACTTACAGAGCTTCACAATCTAATTTTCATTCACATAATTATTTGAAATCTATAACAACAACGAAGTATTATCAGGTCATTTGTGTTGGGGTTTTCACATGAAATGAGAAGTGGACACATGCAGCGTTCTGTGTGTTTTTATGAAAACCTCTCCAGAGGAAACTATTTTCTACAAAGCTCTAAAGTGAGACATCAACATCTACGGAAATTAATATGCAGGAGACTTGGCTCACGATGGCATTTCTCCAGCATCACAAGCAAATGGTGAATGAGGCTTGGGATTCTACTTTTAGTGTCCTTTTCCTCCCACTGGAAACCGCTGCCTATTCCATACAACTTGTGTATAAGGAAAGTTGTATTTGTTCCCCTTCAGCAGTTAAAAAGACAGTTCTTTCCAAATATTCAGATGCTAAGATTAGATTTTCTGCAGGGCTTCTACTTAGCGACTGGGTTGTTAGCTATATTGTTGATTTTTACTTTTTTACTGAACATTACTTTAGTCATGCAATTGAAGCAACTCACTGGAGCCTGCTCTGTGGATGGGATTGCTGCAAAATACAGTCTAACCACTTGTTCTCCTCAGCTGCAGCACACACCCAGGCACTAGAGCTGCAGCAGGGATTAGCGAAGAAGCAGGGAGGGAGTGGTAGCTTTTCTACTGGGAATTCCAATCAGATTTCTCTAAATTCAGAGTCTGCTCAGCTGGGCAGATCCAGTTGCTTTCCAGCAGCTGGCTATACAATGTAAAATAGCTGAAAGCACTCGAGGCAGCAAAAGCATTTCTGCACCCTAACATCTGAGCTTTTGAGAATACATAACATACTTAAATGAGCAGGAAACTACATTTATTCCCTCTGTAATAGAAACAACCTGGGCACACCAATGGTCGCAGTTTATGGCTAGTCAAGCTACTTCAGGGTAAAAAAGGTTGCAAGCACAAGATATAAAACCTAAGAGTGATTTAGTATTTTCCCTAAAATAGCAATTTATCTCTTGTAGAATCAAAGTGAAATCCATCAGGCAGCTTGATCATCCATACACAGCTGCTATAGAACAATTTGTTCCAAGTATATTCCTTACCATCTCATTCTTTACATGTCCACAGCCAATGTGATTTGTCCCACATCTCCTCAAAACAGAAGGAAAGTGAAGCCTTTTCATACCTGTGTCCATCCATCCAACCCCAGCACCCACATCAACTGGATTTGTCCTGCACATTTCCTGTGACTGCTACCATCTGCCTCCTCTTCACAATTTCACTGGTTTCTTCAGAGGAAAATATGTGACATGTCTAAGCAATATTACGTTAGAACAGTGATTGTCCATGAGCTGCACATTACAAACCACAGACAAGATCTTAAGATTACAACTGATAATTCCACGGAAAAAAATGCACTTGATGCCCTGCAAGGGCCAAAAAAACCCCAACTCCAAACCAAGTGTCAGCTGCCATTTGGAAAGAAAGAGGGGCAAAAACCCCGTCATTGTATAAATCCATGGTGTTCCTGTCTCGGGTATTTTGTACAGTCCTGGTCCTTGCTGCTATAAGGATGTAAGAAGATGATCAAATGTCCTGATAAAAGTTATGGGGACAGCTTCCATGAAATGATTGACTGGGACATATTCCAAGAAGGGCTTTGGGAGCACCATCTAAGCATGCAGAGATAAAATTGGCCAAAGCTAAGCCATAGTTGAAAGCAGTGAAGGACAATAAGAGCATCTGTAGGTACATCAATAGCAAAAGGAGGACTAAGGACACTGTGGTGTTGCTGCTTAATGGGGCACAGCACCTAGTGGCACAGAACACAGAAAAGACTATGTCAATGCCACTGCTACTGGCAAGGCATAGTCTTGGGGATCCTAGATCCCTTTGGGTAGTAGCAAACCTTATGGGAGAAAGGTGCTGCTTACAGAAGAGGAAGATAAAGTTATGGGCTACTTAGATAAACTGTATATATGAAAGCTCATGAGGTCAGATGGGAAGCAACCTAGCACATTGAGAGCTGGCCAATGTCCTTGTGAGGCTACTTTCTGTCATCTCTGAATGATCGTGGTGTTCATGGGAGGTCCCCAAGGGCTGGAGGCAAGGAAGATCTGGGGAATTTATGGCTGATCAGCTTCACCTGCAACTCCGGGAGTTTATTTCCAGACTCAGTAAGAGCAAGAAGGTGACTGGGAACAGCCAGCATGAATTTACTGAAAGCAAATTATGCCTGTCTGGCCTGAGCACCTCTGTGATGAGAAGACTGGTCCTGTAGGCAATGGGAGAGCAGAAGATGCTACTTACTTGGACTTTAGCCTGTGATACACCTCCTCATAGCATTCTTAAGAGTCAAGCAGGAGATAAAGTCTGAACATGTGGCCTTTACAACAGAGCAAGGGAAAAGCAGCAAGACAGTGTATCTTACAGATGTAGTTTTCTCAATATTATGATTTCTGAGGTAACAGGAAAGTTCACGGCACAATAAACTGTCCTGATACGAAATCTAAATACATCAAAGTTGGCACGTTTTGCTACTGTGTGGGAGAGAGCCTCCAGATGCAGCAGTCTGTGTTCATGCCAGTGATTATTTTTAGATTAATACTGCTGTCCATCTGAGCCAGCAATGTACCCTGCTTTCAGACCACACTGAAGTACAAGAGTTACTTCATTCAGTCTTAGTATTTCAGTTATACATCTGCCCATCAACTTCTTTGTAAGCACCAACACTCTGTGTGTTGTTTTGTAACGATGCAGTTTAAAGATGCCCATTGGTATTACCAGCTGTAACATACATGTTACGTCTTCCAAAACTATGCTAAAAGCTTTAATGTATCCATGTCTTCTTAAAGATCCTAAACACGTATTTCCTGGCTCAGAACAAACACTTGGCTTCTACATTATGCTTTTGAGAACTTCTGTTTATGGTTTTAACAGCCATCTTAACATTTAAGAACCTCTCATGCTTCTAGATTACACTTTAAAAAAAAAATACTCTTTGCCAGGGTAGAAACTCTTCTATTTAATTTCCTTTATTAAGGGATAATGTAAAAAAGATTGAGATCTGTTTTCCTTTCCTCTTTCTACTTACTGCTCCCCCTCCCTTCTATGCTTGCAGCCCCACTTATTTAATGCCTAAAAAAAGTCAAATCCCAAAAAAGTCAAATTTTGCATGCATTGCCTAATTTTGAAATTATTTGGTCAACCTACTTTCAACATTGACCTGTCAAAATGCAAATTCTGCTTGTGTTTTTAAAATCCCTGCAAAAGCATACTTGCTACTCATAGGCCTGGTTGTACATAGGGGAGGAAAAGGAAGAAATGATGCAAGAGGCAGTAGAGGAATTATTTGTAGGGGCAGACAAGTGAGCCAGACTTCAGGCAGGGTTGTGCAGGACCAGAAGGATTCTTGCCCATCCTAGGGCAACATACCCAGGCTTCTCTGCTTCCCAACCCTCACAGTCCCAACAGTCAGTTCTGCCCTCTGTGCCCTCCAGAGTTTGGGGTTTGAAAAACACTGAGTTTTTGGTGACCTAAATTTATACCATGGTGACCTCTGCGCACCTGTCCACCATTGTGGGCTATGACTGTGAGGCCCTCCCTGCTCCTCACCGCAAGCTGGCCACCCAGCCCTTGCTCTCCTCGTCCTCTCCTGCCTCATCTGCCAAGGGGCCTGACATGGCTGGGTGGCCAGTCCAGGAACTGCCCAGCCCAACATGACTGGGGTGGCCAGGTTGGGCACTGCCTATCCTTGTGTGCCTCAGACAGCAGCAGCAGCTACATATGGCTCCAGTATAGGCTCCTCTCCAGAGGTCACCGGCCATTCCTTCACTCCTTCCCACTGGGCAGTCCTGGCACCCTGCCCAGATTAAACTTGATAAACCTCAGGCAGGCTGCCATGGGCCTTCATGGATATGTGCTCGCCTGCTTGTGGCTGGGAGCATGTGTGAGCAGGGGTGTATGTGTGTGCACGTGCGAAGGTATGTGTGATACGTGTGCGTGCACGTACGTGTGTGTCTGTGCAGGAGGTGTCCATCAATGTGCACGTGTGTAACATATGCATGTGCATGTGCAGGCTGGGCAATGAGCAGAAGGAGAGCAGCCCTGCGGAGAAGGACTTTAGGATGCTGGTGGATGAAAACATGAATATGAGCTGGCAATGTGCGCTCACGGCCCAGAAAGCCAACCACATCCTGGGCTGCATCAGAAGAAGTATGGCCAGCAGGTTGAGGGAGGTGAGTCTGTCCCTCTGCTCCACTATCCATGGGACCCCATCTGGAGTACTGCATCCAGCTCTGGAGTCCCCACCATAACGTCATGGACTTGCTGGTCCAGACTTGTCCAGAGGAGGGCCACGAAGATGAACAGGGAGGAGGAGCACCTCCACTATGAGGACAGGCTGAGAGAGCTCTGGTTCTTCGCCCTGGAGAAGGCTCTGGGGGGACCTTATAACGTCCTTCCAGTACCTGAAGGGGGCCTAGAGGAAAGATGGGGAGGGACTCTTCATCAGGGAGTGGTGATAGGATGAGGGGTAATGGTTTTAAACTGAAAGAGGGTAGATTGAGATTTGATATAAGAAAGAAGTTCTTCACTCTGAGGGTGGGGAGACACTGGAACAGGTTGGCAGGAGTTGTGGATGGTCCAACACTGGAAGTGTTCGAGTCCAGGTTGGATGGGGCTTTGAGCAACCTGGTTTAGTGGGAGATGTCCCTGCCAATGGCAGGTGGGTTGGAACTAGATGGTCTTTAAGGTCCCTTCCAACCCAAACTATTCTGTGATTCTATGGTATGTGCGTGGTCGTGGACGCCCCGGCATACATGCCTCCGTGTGCCCTTAAGTGTATGACCCCTGCCATGTATGCCTGTACGTATGCGTGTGCCTGTCAACGTGCACACGTATATGTGCGCGTGCCTGTATGTATACACTTACGTATGCGCGCACGGCCGAGTGCCAACGGCCGCGCTTCCCCCTTCCCCACCCCTCCCCGGGGCTCGCCCCCGCGGCCTGCGCACGCGCTTGCGCGACGCCGCGCTCCGCCCCGTCCGGCGCGTCACTCAGTCCGCGCGCGGGGCCCGACCGACCGCTCCAGATGGAGGGAGGGACCCCCCGCCCCACCTCCCCGTTGCCCTCCTCCAACATGGCGGCCCGCGCCTCACGCCTACAGGCACGCAAGCGCCGCGCCCGCTCCCTTCCGCCGGGCCCCGCGAGTAAAAAAGGCAGGAAGGCCACGGCCCGCGATCTCTATGGTTTCGCGCGGTGGGTAGCGTGGCGCTGTCGCCTCGTCCGCCCGCCCGCGTTGCACGCCGGGACGCGGCAGGTCCTCCTTCCTGCCCACCACCCCCCGCCCGCCGGGAGTCCTCCGAGCGTGCGCCGCGCCGATATCCGCGTTGCTCCCAAGATGGTGGCGCGGGGCTCGGGCTGAGAGCGAGCGAGTCCGCGAGAGGAGGCGCACCCGCGGGCCTGGCCCGCCCTCCCGCCCCTGCNACCGGGAGCAGCAGGCCGCGGCGCCCAGGTCGGTAGACGCTGCGCAGCGACCGGCCCGGGGGAAGGCCGGGAGGGGGGGATGGCGACCGTTGCACGGCAGCCCTGAAGGGGAGGGAAGCGGCCCTTCCCGCTTCCCTCCACAGGGAAGATCCCACGCCTGGGGTGGGGAAGGCGGGCGGGAGGCGCTGGCGGCAGGGGTGCGTGATCTCAGTGGTCCTCTCCCTCCTCCCCGTGAGGCGCATGGGTTCGGGGCCGTCCCGTCCCTTCCCAGAAGCGGGAAGGCCGGGCAGGCGGGTGGCTCCGGGCTTCAGGCCTCCTCCTGAGAAGACCGGGCTCGCTGGGCGACCTTGGGTGAACCCAGCCTGCCCCTCCCTGAGTTTCCCGGCTGGGCGCAGCGGCGGCCCGCTCTGCGGGGCTGCTGTGAGCACCGGGTGCCGCGGTGCCTTGGGCATGGCCAGCCGAAGCAGTCGAGGAGGTGCGGGTGTGTGAAGTGCTGCGAGGCTGCGTAACTAGTGTGCAAGGCCTGCTTAACAAAGTAGGTACGTTTGCTTGCTCGTCTTACCTTATGTCCAGTTTGAAGAGCTGGATCTGCTAACCTGTGAACAGGCTGCTTTGCTGACAAATGTGGTCTGTCACTCCTGACTGCAGGACTTTCTGGATTACAGTTTTTAAGCGTATTTGCAGTATTTCTTTTAGAGGAACTCTGTGGGTTGCTATTGTTCACAGTTGATTTGTAAACCAGGTGTCTAAAGCAATTGGATGTGGTCATTCAAAAGTTACTACTGCTTAGGAAACAAAGTGTGTTCCACAACTCTCCCTTAAGTGCCAGGAACCTGTAATCTATAGACTTGTAGTTATGCTTTCC
>VYZX01018079.1:63408-92929 GCA_013401335.1 Brachypteracias leptosomus
AGTTGTGTCTTTTCCCCCCCCCCCCCCCCCCCAGTTAGTGGAAATACTTGTTGATGTTCCTTCTGCATAAGTGATATTCTAATTCTGGGGCAAAGCCTGTGTTTTACACTTTACTTCTGGGATGGTTCCTCTGTGTCTGTAAGGAAACTTCCCTACCTCAGTAGGAGTCTGCAAACCTGAGGAGGCTCTGTGAGAATCAGCTTGTCAGATTAGTTTTACTATGCCTCTTGCATGTCTACCAAAAAGTTCTTCAGTGATTGTATTGCCATTTTCTTTTGTTTTGTTTTTTATTTGACTGATTGACTGGTTTGAAAGGGAGAAGTCTGAAAGATAAGATTTAAATTCCTAATTCATGCACATAGCATCCAGTTAGAGAGATTCCCTGCTAAGGGAGAAGCTCCACTCTTAAGTTTAACTGTGTTGTTACACATCCATGACTGGGTGGGAGAATGATGGAGGTGGTGAGAGGTACCTCTTGATAAGAATGAAAACTGCTGGAAAATGGCCTTTACAGTTCTCACAAACTGCTCGATCTGGTTGGTGACACTAAGTACTCTGTGCCCTTTCATGCTGGAAACAGTTGAAGGTACTTTTTTTTAAATTTTAAAATACTGTGAAACTCAAGAGTTTGAGTGTGTTGAATTGAAAATATGAAATGTGTATGACCAAATTGCTATGGATATTCCATAGTTTTCTTCACATTTGTCTTTTAAAACAGATGCAGTTTGCAGTGCTTATGACTTGACTTCACAACAGTAATGTTCTGTCAATTCAATACAAACAAACCTTGGAAGAAAAGCTAAACTACTGCTTAGGTTTGCAGGGCTGAAAAATATCTTTAATTGAAATTATTTCTGTGCAGTATTACAGATACTTTGTCTGTTTTATGCATACTTTCCATACCTCTCTATATGTTTGCTATGTAACATATACTTGTTACTGGATATGGACTTGCATACTGTAATGGACAAGTTAATTTTCTGTTTACCAGAGTTGTTTGCTATTTTGTTCTCACTGAAATATCCTGAGTATCACTCAGGACTTTAGAAATAAAAGCACCAAGCTAGATGGCAAAATAAATGGTTTGATGTGTCTGGATTTTTTAGGGCATGATTGTGTGACTTGGTTGGAGGGGGGGGGAGTGACTGAAGGAAAGAGAGGCTTGAAGAAGCAGAGGTGTTTAACTTTTTCACAGCAGTGTGTTTCAAAGCCTAGATTTCTCAGTCTAGGTCGTCTTAAGAACTGCGTGGGTTTGATCCTTTTTTTAATAGCAAACAAAACTTTTAGTCTTTTTTTAATTACTTCTGCTACTTAAAGCCATGCAAATGATAGTTCTTTTGTGTATAGAATTTAAAACTGCATATATGTTAAGTATATCTAGGAATGTTCTCAGCTTGTTAGAGTCCCTGTTAGAGCACCTTGAGAATGTAGCTGTTCTAATTGACTTAAGAAAATAACCCAGGTTCTCTTTCTTTTCATTTAACTTCACTTTTTGTAGGAGAAAACATGTTTTGGAAATACAAAATTACATATGTACCCCAGTAAAGAATTGTGCTCATTTCATTATGAATAGGTGCTTTGTTGACATATTCTTCACTAGTTCTCTGTGAACTCACAGGTTCTACTTAACCAAATATATGATGGAGGAGAGGTTATCTTTGAGTCAAATTTTAATAGTCATAAACATGTTTAATTGTGAACATAATTAAGCATATACTATTATGTAAAGACAATAATTAGTGTAGTACGTGATATGACACTTATGGAACAAATTTGGTGTTTACACTTTTGTTAATATGCATCATCCTAGTTTTTGCTATGCAGGAAAGTTTATATATATAATTTTTTAATATACTTAGTGAATGCCCAGGGAGAATTAATATTTTTTAAATGCAGGAAATTTCTTTCTCCCTCCCCACACCAGTGTATTCATACACTGGAAGATAAAAGCCACTAATTCTTAAAAATAGAACATGTAATTGAGGGACAAGGGGTGAAAATTCCTCAAGTCTGTAGACATATATTTTATTTTCAGTGCCAGTCTCTGTTTCTGATACTGTGGGCCAGGTCTTTGCTTCACTTTCATTAATGAATTGATATTGATTTTTAAACAAAGGAGTTATGTTTCACACTTTTCCTAAGGTATCCAGTATATTTAAGGTAGCTATGAGTTTTATAGAGAAACAGTGTTGAAAGGTTTTCTGTCATTGATCAAATTCTGACTTGTACATGGAAGGAGGGATAATAAATTTGCTATCAGGATCCGTAACGAATAATTTAGAATCTGATGTTTACTTTAAAAAAACAAAAAAATCTTCTCCTCCCTCCCCCTTCCAGGAGAGTGCTGTAAGCTTTGTTAAATATTTCGTTCCCAGAGACAACAGCAGTGAGCAAGTCGCATGTTTGAAGTGACTTTTGTCACCTTAAATACTTTGACCTTAACATTTACTGCATTAACTTCCTCTATTTACAGGCAGTGCCTGACAGCCTTGTAAGGCTGTATTGCTCATGAATAAAAGTTTGGAAAAAAGCTGGTTCATATGAATAGTAATGTGTGTAAAGTATCTGGTTGGTTAGCAGAAAGTCAGCAAGTAGAGTGTAAAGGTAATATTTTATGAAGCAACACTTCAGTAGCTATACCAGCTGATGAGACATTTCTTCAGGAAAATAACCTCACAGGAGAAATGTAGAAAAGATAAAATCAAATAATGTTGAGATCCAGGATTCATGCTTGGCAATGTAACACATGACCAAATAGCACTGTAAATTGCTATTTTTGAATAGTTCCACTTTCCTGTGGCTAGGAGTGGCAGAGCATATTGACAAAATAACTTACTGGTTGCAAAATTACATTATAAATTAAATATTGTCATAGTGTTCTGTCTCACAAATACTCCTATGAATGAATTTCTTAAAGGAAGCATTAACTACTTACTTTTAATAGGCTGACCATGCTTCCATGTATTGCACAAACTGCTGAATGGAGGAAGGGGGTAGAAATCAGTCTTTACTGATATTCTTTCCGTTACCATCCTGCATGGTTCTTTACCCATGTTTTACAGAGTGGTGAAGAATTAGGAGGAGCTGCAGTTGTTCAGCTGAGTGGAACTAAATGGGTGGCTTAACTCTGGACCCTCATTTCACTGTCTTAGGTAAGAGGGGTGACTTGCTTCTTTGGAAGCAACTCGCATTTTCTCAGAACACAGGTGTATCTGTTTTAAGAGAAACATAGTGAGGCAGAGGTTTGGACTTGGTTTTTGTAGTCTGGTGGCGTGAAGAGGATATTCACAATATGTGCTGTTCAAGACTTTTAATCAAAAAGCGTTACTGCTTGCATCCATCCAAATAGCTTTAAAAACATGTTCAGTGTTCACAGGGGTGGGTTAACTTTGTCTGGGCACCAGATGCCAACCAAGCCACTCTGTCACCCACCCCTCTGCAGTACAAGGTGGGAGAGAATAAGATGGAAAGGAAAAAAAAGCTTGTGGGTCAAGATAAAGGCATTTTAATGAAAACAAAGCAAAGGCCACAGGCAGAAGCAAAGGAAACCAAAAATTGATTTCTCTACTTCCCATCAGCGGGCGATGTCTGGCCTCTTCCAGGAAGCAGAGCTTCAGTACTCATAGCAGTTGCTCTGGAGGGCAATGGATGCTCCCCCTATTCCTCCTCCTTTTCCCTAGCTTTTATTGTTGAGCAGATGTCGTATGAAACATCCCTTTGGTCAGTTTGGGTCAGCTGTCCTGGTAATGTTCCCTCCCAAAATCTTGCCCACCCCATCCCACTGGTGGGAGTGTTGGGAATACAGCCTTGGTGCTGTGCAAGCTCTGCTCAGCAGTAGCCACACCACCTTTCTAGCTCCCAGTACAAACCACAGCACTGTGAGCTGCTGTGGTGAAAATTAACTCCAGCTCAGCCAGACCCAATACATTCACATACTTTACCTTTGAGAATCATGCTTATCTTGTGTAGTATGTCAACACTAGGACTGTCCCAGAGGTGAATTAAAGCAGTGATGGTTTAGCACAAACTTGATGTACTAATTGGCTCCTTGATATGAAAGTTACCACTTTTTTTCATAGAATGGTTTGCCTTCCTAAAAAGTTTGTCTGTATCTTTCTTATAGGCCCTCTTTAAGTATTGAAAGGCAGCAATAAGGTCTCCTCAAAACATTTTATTTTCCAGGCTGAACAACCCCAACTCTTTCAGCCTTTCTTCATAGAAGAGGTGTTCCAGCCCTCTGATCATTTTTGTGGCCCTCCTCTGGACCCACTCCGATAGGTCTATGTCATCTCTGTGATGAGGGCTCCAGAGCTGGATGCAGTACTCGAAGTGGGATCTCACCAGAGCAGAGGTGTAGAATCAATTCTCTCAATCTGCTGGACATACTTCTTTTGATGCAGCCTAGGATGCAGTTGGCCTTCTGGGTTGCAAGTGCACATTGTCAGCTCATGTCCAATTTTTCTTCTACCAATATCCCCAAGTCCTCCTCTGCTGAGCTGCTCTCAATCCCTTTATCACTCAGCCTGTACTGACACTGGGGGTTGTTCCAAGTCAGGTGCAGGACCTTGCACTTGGCCTTGTTGAACCTTATGAAGTTCATATGGGCATGGTTTGAGGCATTGGGTGGCACTTGCTTCCCTCAGGTGCACCAGCTGCACCACTCGGCTTGATGTCTTCTGCAAACTTGAGGGTGCACTAAATCCTGCTGTATGTCATTGATGAAAATATTAAACAGCACTGGTCCCAATACAGATCTCTGAGGGACACTGTTTGCCACTGATCTCCATTTGGGCATTGAGTTAACCACTGCCCTTGGGATGCAACTATCCAACCAATTCCTTATCCACTGAACAGTCCACCTATCAAATCTGTTATCTTTCCAATTTAGAGTGAAGGATGATGTGGGTGACTGTAATAAAGGTCTTACAGAAGTCCAGATAGATTACATTCATTGCTCTTCCCTTGATTGCTGATGTAGTCAATCCATCACAGAAGGCCACTAAGTTGATCAGGCAATACTTGTCCTTGGTGAAGCCATGCTGGCTGTCTCGAATCACCTCCCAGCCCTCTATGTATCTTCATACTCAATCTTTGTGTGACATAATTTCAGAGCTGTGACCTAAGTAACTAAAGACAAAATTAAAGTGTATCAAAAACTATAAGGTACAACATTTCAGTTTGAAACCCAATGGAAATTTGGTCTTGGTGGGCCTTGCATCAACCAGTGGGATCACGGGTAGAAAATCATGGAACCTGTATCTGGATTTGGTGGTTGTCGTGTTGCTGTCTGGCAGTGATTAGTCCACATGGTTTGCTTCTCATTCTATGTCCTGTGAGGGCTTGTGGCAGGACTTCATTGATCTTGACTGAGCTAGATTTCTAGAGGTGAAGCTAATTCATCATCTCTCCTTCATGAAGGAGACCATGCTCTTTTATTCTCTTTGGTGGACCCCGTTTTGACTTGATACTTCCTCAGTATTCATCACAGCAAAGAAATTGGTGAAATTAGGAGATTAGAATAACAAACACCTCTTCTGACTTACCTTTAAGAGCTGTGTGCACGGGGAGGCACAGGAGCTATCTGTAGCATGTTGCCAAGTTTGCCCAGTGCTGAGAGGTGCCAGACTTGTCCAGGCAGCCAGGTGCTGGCACTACTTGTGTACTCCTGCTCTGGTATGCCTGTGGGACCCAGGTTGGAACAGCTGCAGTCCAGCAGGCTTGGGGTATTAGAGGGTGGTGAACTGGCTCTTAAAGGAGCTGAGCTTCTAAAATGGACTTTAGGTCAAAATACTTTGGGAAATGCTACTATAATTGTAGACAGGTTTTTCTTTTGCTTTATGGTTAATCATGTGTTTGAGCTGATTAATGATTAAAATGTTTTGATTTTACAGTACAGTATTTTTCATTTTCTTAAAAGGCATCAAAAACTTTTTCAAAGCTAGGTAACACTGAAAAGGTAATGTTGCTACTTCAGAATTCCTGTTTCCAATATGTTTTCATCTTTCTTATTCATATAGCCATGCATTGGGTTGGAAGGGACCTTCTGAGGTCATGTAGTGTGTGTCCCTCCCCTGCAGTCAGCAGGGATGTCTTTAGCTAGATAGGTTGCTCAGAGCCCTATCAAGCCTGGCCTTGAACGTCTCCAGGGATGGGGCCTCCATCACTTCTCTGGGCAACCTGTTCCAGTGTTCCATCACCCTTGTAGTAAAGAACTTCTTCCTAATGTCTAATCTAAATCTGCCTTTCTCAGCTTTAAAACCATTGCCCCTCATTCTACCTCTACATGCCCTTGTAAACACTCCCTCCCCAGCTTTCTTGTAGGCCCTCTTCAGGTACTGGAAGGCCATTATAAGGTCTTCTTGGAGCTTTCTCTTCTATAATGATTACTTGTTATTACATAGTGGAATTTCATGTGCAAATCTTGGTGTTGAATACTGTGTTTTAATATTTGTATATACCCTATTTCATTTTTAGAAAGTCCAAGGTATATTAGCCTACGCTGGCTGCAGTAGCTGCACCTGGATGTGTTTCAGCTGTTGTCGTAAAACTTACCTGTTGTGGACCGTAGAAATACATACTTACAGACCACACAACCTGCAAACCCCACCAGAGTTCAAGGACACAGGAGCTCCTATGAGAGTGTATCACTTCATGAAATAGTGTTGCGAGGTTACAGAGGTTGAGCCTCTCTGTGTTGTAAGGTGGTGATAAATACACCATTTGCGTGGTTTCTGTGACCTGAATATCTTATTGAAAGAAGGATGTTTAAGAATACTTGCTTTTTATTTGGCTGATGTTGTTGTATTAATGTCAGCTGTGGAAGAAAATGATTCTTACTTGAGCTTATATATTTGGAATTTTGTGAGAGGATCTATAATATTAAGTAAAATATCTACCTTTTTTTATTGAGTGTAACATGCTTAGAATTTTTTCTTCTGCTCATGTCCTGTGATAGTTACTGGCGAAAAAAAAAAATAGCAAACCAAAAAACCAAACAAACCCCAAACAAGTGAAAACATCGTTTAAGCACCAGATAGAGGTTATTTCATGATGTCTTTTGTCAAGCCAGACCTGAGAATTGCAAAGTTTTTAATAATTTATAATTAATTTCTTAAATATTTTGCAGTTGTGTGTGCAACATTTGGTTAATTCCATAGCTTACTATCTTTGTTAATGTCATTCAGTGTGTCTTGAAGTCTCTTTCTTACTGAAAATGTTTACCATAATTGTAAGGAAGCAGCTGTTTTGGCTTTGGTCATGTGACAGATGAAGATTTCTTTATGTTGCATGGAAGCAATAGTGTTGCCCATGCTTTTAGTCACATTTGCAATTTGCATTTTTTTAGGCAGATGTGGCTTAATACTAATTAATAAGTATACTGACGGTGAATGCCAAAGCACATCTGACTTCATGAAATGCTTTTCATTCCCTTCAAACAAGCATTACAGATTCCATATTTCATTTTGTTGTTGGTCATACAGCCTTTGAGGAGTTTGGGGAGTTTTTTTTGTTTTGTTTTTTTTTACAGACTCACAGAATTGCCTGGATTGGAAAAGACCTTTAAGATCAAGTCCAATCATTAACCTAACACTGACAAGTCCTTGACTAAACCATATCCCTAAGCACTACATCTATGTGTCTTTTAAATAGCTCCAGGGATGGGGACTCCACTACTGCCCTGGGTAACCCATTCCAAGGCCTGATAACCCTTTCAGTAAAGAAATTCTTCCTAATACCCAATCTAAAATTCCCTTGGCACAACTTGTGTCTGTTTCCCCTTTCTTATCACCTGTTACTTGGTTGAACGGACTGACTCCCACCTCTCTACAACCTGCTCTGCCTTGGTGGTAGCTGGTTCTGGGGAGATTGAGGAAAGAGAACTGGGAGTCCAGAAGCTTTGGGTTTGTGCCATCGAAATTACGTGGTCTTCAGCTACTAGCTGTGTGTTATTAAGAAAATCTCCTGTCTCTACCTCCTCTGCTGTGGTTTTGTTTCTTTTGTAAATGCTACTGTTTTAAACTACGTTGCTTCAGTTATGTTGGGAACCTTTGTTTTCTTTTCTCCTACTGCTGGGCAATAATCATAAAATCCCTGATAGAGGTATTTGTGATACTCTTTCACGCTGTACTTTGTGCCCTGCTCATACTCTGTGGACACTGAAAGTTGCTGCTTTTGTACCTTAGAGGAGAGTGAGTGAATTTTATATAGATTACATTTTTCTATGTGCATATGTGAACAAATATATACATGGGAGTTTAAGCTGGAAGTTCTGTGATTCAAGGTATGGAAATATTGGTCACATTTGTCAGAATATTTTTAACTGAATTTGCCTGATGGTATCACTGTACATGAAGAATTACTCTTTTAATAGAACATTTCTGCTGTTGGTGTGGAGTAGAAGTGCCACCTCTGAACAGGAAAATTGTATCTGAACAATGAGACAGTAATTGATACTTACTCTTTTTTCTTCTGAATAGTAGTAAAGTTTTATTGACACAGTTGCATAACATTAACTCATTAATTCTAATTGTACATGAATCTACATAATTATCCTAATTGTTTGTTGAAACAGCAGTCTTGTTTCATGAAACAGGTAGGATGCCCTATTTAACTTTTTTTTTTCAATACAAAAAACTTGTGTACAAGCTGTTAGTACTGTAGGGCTTTACTGGCATGACTGTCAGTCCAGGGACCCTCAGTTTCACATCCCTGAGAAAGAATTGGCCCTTTGGTACTGGATGGGTCCTCTGTGGTTTGGCATCTTTTAAGACAAATCTGAATGTGCTTTTAAGGTAACCAGATCAAGGTTTCTTTTGTGGCCACTCCAGTCTATATTGGAGAGCAGCCTAAATCAGCTGCATGGGACTTGTTTGCTGTTAATAGAGTTTTAGAACCAAGAAAATAAGTATTAAATCTTTACACTACTGAAAATGTGATACTCTGTGCCAAATGAGTAACTTTTTGTGAAGTAATTACTAGATTTCTTTAGTTATATGCCTGCAATACCTATTTCTGTCGCTTTTTCACCTGGAATTGGTTGGGTTTTCAGGTGTTTGAAGATGTTTGGAGTATGTTTTAGTCGTGTGTCCCTTGTTAATTATGGCTTCAATGAAAATGCACAATTTATAGAAAAGGTTATCAAACTCCAGCAGTTTTGTGCAGCCAGCACAAAGATGTGGTTTTATTGATGACTTTGGAGTGTTGTGAGTTTTTTGATTATAAATACCAATTCTTAAATACTGAACCTACAAAAGGGGAGTGGGGAGCAGGGGACAGGATGGACGGACACAGGACAGATATACAGGGTGTGTGGAATGGGAAACCTTGGCAGAATCTTCAGAAGAAGGAAGTGGATATTTATGATGAACTGGATGAATGGAATTTTTAAAACTCTATTGCATCACTACACAGGAAAGAATTGGGAGTGTTATGTGTATGGACTTTTATAGATTTCCTAACATACTAAGTGTTTTCTGTTGTAGTTTTTATGGGAAGTATGGTTTAGTTCAGGAAGCCATATGATTTAGTTTTCAGTAATCCTGTGGGAGTTAAACTCCATGGTCCTTATGGATCCCTTTGAACTTTAGCTACTCAGTGAGTCTGTTCTATGATTCGAAGTATATTTTTGTAACTAAGTTTCCTTTAGTTGAAAACTTGACTAGTGGAATGGCCATTCTTGAATATATCATTTTAAAGTTGTGCTGAGCTTCAGTTTGATGTACAGCATAGTGCAAAAACTGAAATGTAATTTTTTGCGTTATAGGTGCAAGAACTGTAGAAGTCCAATTTAGAATTTGAAAGAAGTTTCTGTGTCTCTGGAAGGATATGGTATGTTTGTTTTTACTTTTACTATGTAGATGCTAATAATTATAACAAATAATTATACTTCTGGTAAATTTAAAAAGAAAAGTTGAAAATAAATTCAGGAAGGAGCACACATTCATTCTTCCCATATTTTTTTGATGGTGACATCTATTACTTAAGCATCATTCTCTAGAAAACTGAGTTATTTGATTTTTCTTAGATAAAATAGAAACTGATGATACAACGTGGAATTCCCTTTTAATTTGCTTTACAAGCTCAGCATCACACTGCTGCCATCCATCTATTTCTACATGGATTGGGTAAGAATTGGTGCTGCTTCTGAAAGGTTTTTTTTCCTTGCTGATGAGCATAGTTACAGTAAGGCTTTTGTACAGTTTTTAGGTATGACTTGAAAAATAAGTTCAGAACTGCTAGGAAACGTGAGCTAACAGTGTAAATCAAATTTGCAAATTCAAATGTTAGGAAATGTAGAAACACAACCTTCATTAGCTGTGTTAACATGAGCCCATGGCACGTGGTATCTCTGTCTAGGCTCTTAGATGTCCAGCCAGCTTAAAAATATGTACATCTATTAAGGTTGGAACCTTAACTTGTAGTTATTTTAATTTCCATTTTCTAACTTTTTTCTGCTCTAGTGCTATGGAGATACCTGGTAGTACAGAGTAACTGCATCACTACGTAGCATCTCTTAAGTTCTGTAGTTCAGCAACTTGGTGCATAGAGAATTCTTGAAACTTTTTTGCATTGCTACATTCAGATTACTGTTTAAGTTCCTTTTTCTACCATATTTAACAAGTCTAATGCATATATAAAATCTTATGTAGTTACTTTAACTTCTTTTAAGCTATGTGTGTACTTTCTTTTTAACCACTTGAAATGTGGAAAAGAACCCAGTAACTGCTGATAGGAGTTTTAAACACCATAGGTTTATGTCTAGATTTTTCTTTTGAAGATACTTAACATAGGAATATATTTAGTTTTGACACAGCAACCTTGCAGAAGGGTTGTTAGGTGTCTTTTTTTTTTCTTTCAAGTTCTGTTTCATAGGAAGGTATAGAGAGGAGGTAAAATGATTAATTCTAAGCTGAAACTTTAAATATAATGTGTGCTAATTAAAAAAGGTAAATATCTTTAAAAGCTGTGATGTTACATTATCACAATCCAGATGTTCCTGAGATAATTGTATAGTTTGGTCCTTTACTATAGCAGGCATCTGGCAGGTAGTATATATTCATTTTTTGCACCCACAGCACCACTGGGACCACCCACCTGCTTCTTGCTCTCCAGTTTCAATACCAGTTGTGTGTATGATGGCTCTTCTTCAAACATAAGCCATTATTTCTTTATTGTCATTATTTCTGCTGGCTGCTTTTTTCTGAATGTTGAACTGCTTGTCACTGTGTGTATGCATAGAGTCTTTGTAATGGTATGTGCTTCATAAATTGGTGAAGAATTCCCCTCTAATCCTTCTCAACTTGAGTAATGAATACTAATGGAACATCAGAAAAGTTTAATGTTATGCTACAGAATTGCATGATTGCTTGGTGTCTATATAAACTATATATAAATAAACATGCTGGTGACACTGAAGAACTTGGTGAATAAAAAGATACTTTACATGAAAGGCTTCCTGAAAGATGGGTGGCAAAAGAAAGCAAAATAACAAAGCATGGACTAAAAGACAGATGGAATAAAAGTTTAAATATTAAAGCTGAAGTGAAGCTGTAAAACTTACCTGTTTGGAAAATAACTTAACTTGATACCTAGCTAGTAAAAGGAGAGCTACTGAAAGAAATTTAAATAGGTGGTTGGGTTTCACCTCCTGATGTAGGAGGGGCTTTCCATTGATAATTGTGTATCATTTTGGAGGAAGCCTAAAGTAGCAGGCATAACTGAGAGAAACAAAAGGTTCTGCTGCAAAAAATGTGTAGTGGAAGAAAAGTCTAAGTGAAAAATGCAGAAGCTAAAGTTAATTTCAGGTCTTTCCCTCTTTTACAAAGCTGAATTGAATGCCTCTGTGATCTTACTGAAATATCAAACCAAAACTAAATGTTGAAGGAAAATCTAGTGTCCAGAGTTGCGGGGGCCATTGTAGAAAACAATAACGCACAGCTTTTTGGGGTAGGGAGAAGGAATGGAAGTAAACACTAGACCTTTTGCTATTGATATGTGATTTGTGGAATATTGACATTAAAGCAAAGTAAGTATACAGATATTATAGAATGAAGCTTTTATATAAATCTGTGGTTGATCTGTATATTGAGATGCTAAATTCTACATTTCCTAAACTCAGTAACTTTTTTATTTTTACTGAAGTCTAAATTCCAGAATGGCACCAGCTTTAATGTGAACATAGTAGCAAATTCACCCTAATTAACCTAGTCTCGTGTTAATTGTCCTCACTATCCTGCATGCTTGTGTTCCTACTCTAATTTGAATTTGCCAGCCTTCACTTTCTAGACGTGGTCTCTACTAGGAGAGAACTTAGTTTCTTCCAGTATCCATATCAACTAGCTTGGTTAACTTTGAATTCTTTTCATTGTCTATAATCACAAGGCACTTTCTCCTGTTTTCATCCTGTGGCTCTTTTTTGCTACTTCTGGAACACTTTTGAAGAATATTGAATAATTGGAGAACTGAGCTTGAGTTTTAACATATCTGATGTACTTTTGTGCAGATGAACAGACACCTTTCTAGGGCCCCTTCATGAGTCATATCTGTCATCATAGCTGTAGTACTGGGAGCATGTGTGTTTGCTCATCAGTTGTGACTGTCTTAGTCACTTTAGGTTGGCATTTTCCAGGACAGAACCCAATTCTTTTGGTCTTCTAACTGTGTGGTTTTGTATTTGTTATTAGTTGAAAGGTTTGGCTTACCAGGCAGTGGAAAAAAAAAATGTATAGATGCCTTACTACTGTTTTTATTGCAGCTTCATTAAGATTTATGTGATCAGATTTAGTGTATTAGTGGCAGTTTTATTTTACTTTAAGATCATTGAAAATTTGACGTGCTATTAGTTGCATGAAGAAGACTTCTGGAATCTTGTGTCTTCTCATGTTTTCAATGTTGGAAGCAGTGTGCAGGCAACTAAAGTAATTGACATTTCCAACGTTATCAAGAAATTCTCAGACATGCCTATTACTTTTTTTTTTTTCCTCTGCCAAGTGACAGTTAACTTAGGGATTGAACTTAGGGTTTTGGTGAATATTTTGCGATTTCTCCCAAGACATTTGAATCAATCTCAAGTTATAAAAGGCCAGCTTCCCTATTAGTTGTTAGTTCCTTTTTTGAAGTATTAAGCCACCTAGGGTAGTTCTGAGGACACCTTTTACTGTATAGATGATGACTGTCCATTTCATCATGGTATTCAAAGTCATTCTGAAAATGTATCAAATTAATTCCTGGGGAATTCAGAGGGATACTTCAGGAAACATACAAAAGCCATCTTTAGTGGTATCTTTTTGAGATGGTTATTTTTAATTAAGCAACTCAAATTCTGGCACTGAAAGGTGAGGAAGATCATAGTACTTCTCTGTAGAGGTGAATCACCCTGGTTTTCATTAGATCATCTGTCAAAACATTTTTTTAATTTGATCAAAGATTACTCGAGTGGATACTTAAAATTCTTTTGTAAAGGATACTTAAATTCATACAAATGCCACCTCCCAGGGCACCCATCTTTTGATAAGGTCAATAAGTAGTTATAGTTTAAATTAGAAGTGTTCCTTCTCTCAGGAATCATCCTAGACCTCACATATTGGGTGTCAGCTGCCTGATTGCTCTGCTGTCACGTAAAATGAAACTCGGATAACGCAGGAAAAGTAATAGGTATGGGAAATCCATATAAGTGGCAATTTTCAATTAAATGATTTGCAGCCAGAAATGTTTTGGCTTTATTTTTTGATTGCTGACAAATATGTACTTATGTTCTCCATAGTATAGCTTTATGTTTTGCTTGTTAAAGCTGGGAACCTCTTCTTGGCTCGTGCTTGATTCCAGACTTTCAAGACTAAATGAATTATAGAATCATAGAATACCAGGTTGGAAGGGACTTCAGGGATCATCTAGTCCAACCTTTCAAGGTAAATATATAGTTTAAATGAGATGACCCAACAGCCTGTCAAACTGAGTCTTAAAACTGTCCAATGTAGGGGAATCCACCACTCCCCTTGGAAGATTATTCCAATGTCTAATTGTTCTCATGGTGAAAAATTTTCTGCTGGAGGCCAGTTGGAATCTCCCCAGGAGTAACTTGTACCCATTACCCCTTGTCTGTTCCATATAACTCCTTGTAAAAAGGGAGTCTCCATCTTCTTGGTAGCCACCCTTTATATACTGGTACATGGTGATAAGGTCTCCCATAAGCCTTCTCTTCTCAAGGCTGAACAAACACAGTTTTCTCAGCCTTTCTTCATATGGCAGGTCTTCCAGCCCTCTGATTGTCCTCATGGCCCTTCTCTGGACCCTTTCCAGCCTGGCTGCATCTTTTTTGCATAACAGGGACCAAAACTGAACGCAGTTCTCAAGGTGTGGCCTGACCAGTGCTGAGTGGAGTGGGTTAACGACTTCTTTCTTTATCTCTGCTGGTGATGCCCTTGTTAATGCAACCCAGCATCCTGTTGGCTTTTTTTGTCGCTGCAGCGCAATGTTCACTCATGTTGAGCTTGTTGTCCGCCAAGATTCCCGGGTCCCTTTCCACAGGGCCGCTCTCCAGCCAGATGGATCCCAGTCTGGGCTGCATTCCTGGGTTATGTATTCCTAGGTGCAAGACCTTACACTTGTCCCCACTGAACTTCATGTGGTTCCTGCTAGCCCACTCTTTCAGCCTGTCCAGGTATTCTTGGAGGGCAGCTCTCCCTTCTGGAGTGCCAACTATCCCACTCATTATGGTGACATCTGCAAAATTCATCAGGATGCTCTTAATCCCAACATCTAAAACACTTATGAAGATTTTAAACAGCATTGGGCTCAATATTGATCCCTGGGGGACCCCACTTGTGACTGGTTGCCAGTTTGAGAATGAACTATTTACTACCACCCTCTGGGTATGGCCTGTCAGCCACTTTCCCACCCACTGCACTTGTCTAGGTTGTAACATGTCAGTTTTTCAAGGAGGAGGCTGTGGGGTACCATGCCGAAAGCCTTGAAGAAGTCCAGGTAGACGATGTCCGCCAGTCGCCCCACATCAACCAAACAGGTTACTTTGTTGTAGAAAGCAATCATGTTTGTCAAGCACAGTTTGCCCCTGGTGTATCCATGTTGGCTTTTCCTAGTCACACCATTCAGCTTACCTGTGATAGTCCCCAGGAGGGTTTCATAGAATCATAGAATGTTTCAAGCTGGAAGGAACCTCTAGAGGTCATCTGGTCCAACCTCCATTTACTCTATAACTTTTCTGGGAAATGAATTGTGCAAAGAGAAGATCTCATCAGGCTATGCAACAAAGTTGCTTTTAGCCCCTTTCCATGCATCTGAACTTGTTTCTGCCTTCTTGTCTTTCACTCATTTATTATTTTCTCCCTCTTTTTGAGGTGACAGGAACATTATTTTCAGAAATTCTGCACCTTTAACAGCTTGGAAAGATGACTGTTATGTCAAACTACGGCATAAACATTCTCCTGTTCCCTCTTGATGATGGCTACTCCAAGCCACATAAGGTTCTTCAGATACCTGGTTTGAAGGCATGGATCTTGTGTATTGTCTTGCTAATTATAATAGGGGTTGTTGCAGTCCTGGTTGAACCTACCTCTTGTAAACAGTCACTTGGCAGATACAGAAGTGTCTGTACTGGAGCCTGCGTAGTCCCAAACAGCCCAGCGGCCATCTCAGGTTTCTCAGGCCACAGGCACAAACTTCGATTGATACCTTCAGCTGCTCTGTGTTGCTGTGAAAGCCTAAACTGTAAGCCAAGCTAATCATGACAGTGAAGACCAGACAAATCTGTTTGAGTAATAAGAATAAATACCTGATCTGGGGCTGCTGTTCCTACCTTCTAAAAGGTAAGCTACATTCAGAGGGTTTTTGTAAAGTCGTTCCCAGGACAGAAAAGTACTTGGTTTAGATTGGTTTTCTGTTCTTCATAATGCCCTTTTCCAAGATATTAGTGTATTCATCAGTGTTTCCCTTCCCTGATTGAGTAGTGTCCTTTAACTCTTTTACCAGGGGGTTTTTTTCCTGCCTTGTTTGGATCCAGCAGCCAAAATGTCCTTTGTTCAAACTAGATTCAGAATAAGGGATCTTTGATGGCAGTCTCCTTTGCCATTCACCCCATATTTCAACTTGCTGGTCTCTTTGCCAGCAGACAGTACTCTGCTGATGCATGAATGAGTAAGGTTCTAGAAAAAATGAATTCTTTCATCTGCATTAGGGAATCCTTTCCAGTCATACTCTGTCCCACAAGAGTGTCAGTGAGGATAGGTGGGGAAGGTACAACCAGAAGGAGAAATGATTCATTAAGATTTCTTGCATTTGGATTGTTGAAAAGTAACATGAGATTTTTAGATCCCAGTACAGTAAATCTAGTTTTAAGGTGTCTTGTAGCAAATTAGGAATGCTGTAACTACCTGATTCAAAGCTCTGCTCCATGATAAATTCATTTTGTAGGCACAAATTTCACTACGAAACTTTTGAGGGAACTTGGTGAGATTCATGCCAGTTCAGATACTGCCTCGCTTTACAGAGCTGCTGTAGATACTATGTTCAGTCACATGGTAAATCTGACTAACATAGTTGGATCTGTGTCAAGCCTTGGCGCAAACTTCTTGACTGTGATTGTGGAGCTGCCACCTAAGTGCATACTCTTTAACATTCCAGAATCTGATGTTTTTGAATCCAGCACCAACACTTCATGTGTTTCTTCACTCTTGTGATAATTGAGTTCATGGCTTCTCTCCTCCCATATGAAACAGCCTTAGGAAAACTCTGTTTTACCAAGATTGTTGTCGGCCTGTTTTAACATGCTTCCATTTGAATGGAAGACTACTGTAATTAGCTTTTTCCAGTGGTCTGGGTGATAAGGACACAAGTCTAGGTAGGGAGTGATTTGGTGCACTCCAGTACACGCTGGTACTTCCAGCAGTCAAAATACAGGTTTCCCAATCAATGAGGCATTAGATATTACACCACTGTCCTCTTTGACTAGCATACTAAAAGTTACTTGGGCAAAGAGCTAGAGGCAGTGTTAACTTCTAAATGCGTTTTTAGAGAGACATCTCATATCAGTTCAGAAAGCAGCAAGAACTTAGATTTAGCTTTAAAAGAAAGCACTGCCTTTGAATAGGCATCTGTTCTTTTAAAAGCTAAGGCTTGCCTAAAAGTGAACATTGTCAGGTCTTAAGCAGAATTCCATAAGCAGTGTTTTAAGGCTTCTTACTTTTGCATCAGCATCTTGGGGTTTGCTGTTTGCTTTTCTGTACAGCTGATGGTCAGCAAACATTAATCTGAAAATCTTTACCCTGTTTGTCATTTAATGTTGATAGACGAGGAACCTTTTCAACTGACTTACTCATAGTACTGTTTCTGGCATTGACTCAGTTAAACTTTGACAATTTACACGTGTAACACCAAGTTACTAGAGAACCACTGATAGGTTTCGGAGGAGTTTGGTAGCCTGTTTCTTTTTTACTTTCCTTATGTCAACTGCACTTGTAGTTTGATGAGAAGACCCTGATATTAAAATAATTAAATGTCACTCTTCCTATCTCAAGGAATGTACCCGATAAAACTAATAAATATCATTCCGAAACTAATAGATATTTTGTTCTGTTGCAGAGTTGGTAGCAGAATGGCAAATTGTAGTAGAATGGCAAAGGTCGGCAGCTTTTCTGACAAACTTTAGAAACTTACGGGCCTTGCTTACTGATCAGTGATTTCATATCTCTGACAAGTTAACAAATACAAATTAGCATTGAGATTACTTGATTGCTTATGAGACTTAAGACCTAACTGAAAGACTCTTAAAGGTTGGACTGAAGCACAAAAGCTTTCTGTGCTGAAACATTTAAAGCTGTCTGATGTGCTCTCTTAGCATTTGCACCAGGTTGTTATGACTGCGGGTGTTGTAGAGAGCTGCGGGTGTGCCCTCAATAGCTCACCAGCCTTTGTGCACCTTGCTTCTGTCTGAGGCTTCTGCTGCATGGCAACCTGCAAATGTGGCCTTTCATCTGGGTTAGAGCCACAGGAATAAACTTCTCACATACTGTACAGAGGTCTGTCTTCATAGCTACCAGCTGCTTAGAGAAAGATAACTATTTATGAAACACAGTAATAACATTTCAATTTTAATCAAAAGATTTTATTAGCAGAAAGTGGATAATGCTGTTTGTGATCTGACTTTCTATCAGAGGGGGTTTTTTTTGTTTGTTTTTTTTTTTTTACAGTCTTTACCCAGTGCACCTAGGAGCTTGGGTGGGGAGAGAACGAGGTGAATTGAGTGTTGAGGATTATGTTTGAAAATATTTTCTCAGTTAACTTTAGAGTAGATTACAGCAGTAGGTAAGAGACTAACTGGTTCCTTTTCAGCCATGGAAGTAATCAGCTGGGGTGGTCCCAGGGCGCTCTGGGCACGAGTATTGCTGAGTGATCATTGGCTGCCACCTGCGTGACAAAGTAAAGGACCAACCCTTCAATTTATACCAGTGGAGCCAGATCACAGGAAACGATTGACAGGTAAAATACGCTTTTGAAAATTTAAGGGAGAGGAGAGAATACATGTGGCATAAATGGAGCAAAGAACCTAAAAGTTTGGCCACAGATAGCAAAGGTTGCTCCTCTGAAACGTACATAGCTTTAGCATACTGCATTTTTGGGGAAAGGCACACAGCAAAAGACAAGTTACATGTCACTTCCCTGGAAACACTGAGCCTTGTTACGAACCAGTATTAATTGAGTTGTAGCAGGGAAACACCTCATGGAATTTTATTGTATTTACACACATGCTTCCAAATCTTTGAATGCTTGTTGTCTTGACATCGGGTGCTTTCCACTGGTCCAAGAGATGAGTTTGGCTTTGTTTTTGTTTTCTTTTTTAGAGATGCTAAAAATAGGTTGATGGTTGTGTACTATAGTGAGTTACTCTAGAAGTCCTAGAATGCCATTCGGAAAGGAACTAATTTTTGTGCAGTTGGCCTTAATCTTGCAGATAAAACAATGCTTAGCATCGATTTTTTTTTTTTTCCTGTTTTTATTTAGTGGACTGGCTGAAAATTATTTATAAGGACTTTAACTAAATTATTTTTACCTATTTAGAGTTGTTAAGCTTATGCTTAGCCCAGCGTGATACAGAACTGGTGTGACTACTCATTTTTAATCAGTGACTCAATCGTGATCACCCTGATGTCACCGAATGGCCACAGCTTGTAAAAGGTAAGCCTAAACTGTATTCTGTTTCTCAGGATTGCTTCTAGTGTAATGTTTACTTTAAAAGTATTTCATTTTTATGGCTTGAAATTAGTTTTATAAATAGTATTAAGGTATATTGTTTGTTTAAGATAAGTCAGTTGACAAAATTGACTTTAACCTCTTCCTTATAGCAGTTTCAAAGCTCACTTTGCTTATCCTTGCCTGCTGTCTGAAATACGAGCAGCGTGGTGCTCTCTGGTATCCCTGTTAAAAACAATACTATCACTCAAGTCTTTGGTGTTTTTCACTTTTGTACTGAAATTCTGTATAAATTGCTTAGCATACTTATTTAAGCAATTAGTTCATTTTTTTTAGAACTATTTGTCCAGGAGGCTTGATGATGTTAAAATTTCTAGACTTGCACACCTTTACTTTTCTCTCCTAGGGAGGTACAGTGAAGGTAAGAGGAGTGGCTTGCAGGATGGAGAAGTTGCTCCCTGTGTTATTGGAAGTGAGCCACTGTTTGAATTTGCTAGCTCATACTGCAGTATTCAGATTAGTTGGTGTCTTGTGATCAGTATCTACAATCTAATTTGGAGCTGAAATTTTTATAAGAGCATTTGCTCTGAGATTTTCTCTGAACAGAACTCTTGTTTCAGATTTTAAGCATGATGAAAGGACGTCTTGCCATACTATAAAATTGTTTCAGTACCGTTGCCTGCTTAGAGAAATAACAAAGTATCTTGTTTGTAAACAGTTATTGCGGAATAAATAGCTTCTTAACAAACAACTATGGTTCCTATAATTAGATCGATCTTCCACATTGTTTTAATGAGTACTGAAAGCTCACTTTATTTGGTGCTTATTGTCATTTGAAATCTTTTTAATATCCATTTAGTAAGTGCATTAATAGTTCTGCAAATCATAGTTGTGGAAGGTCTGCTCATATTATAGAAACAAACAAGGAATTTGATCCTTCTTTTCTGTAGAGCCACTTACCTTAGAGGACCAAACCTTTTTTGACTCAGCTAGGGGTTTTTTTCTGAACTTTACTGAAACTGTCTTCTTTTGTATTTTTTGTCTTGTAGAAGAAACCTGGTTTTGCAGAATACCGTGTACTGAACTGCACTGTCTGTTCAAAGCCCAGATAAAATTCACACAAATGATAAGGATAGGAAAAGATTCTGGATATACTGATAGCTGTGTTTACATGTGTGTACTGCACATCAGCAGGGTACCTTTACAAGCTAAGTGTAGATGCCAATCTGCTCTTTCTGTAATTTTTCATACTGCTCTGTTTTAAAGGTGATTAATACTATTGATGGTTTTAACACCAATATTTCACTTGTATTTTTATAGCAACTAAAAGCATTACTCTTCTTACCCAAAGCTTCCTTGTGTTATATTTCCTATGACTAAAACGAAGATAGCAACCACCTCAAACTTCCAAGCTCTTTGCTATTAGTTTCTGAAGTCCTGGATGTCAACAGAGAAGCTAACCATTATGAATATAAGTTCTTCTTTCCAATACTCCACAAGTTGTATGGCTTCAAGCACTTACATGCTTAGATAAGTAATTAGAAAAAAAAATAATTGAGGTTCTTTTCTCTGCTAAGTATTTAGTGACCTGTTTTGGTCACTGGAGTTGAAGGGAAATGAAATTTTCATTTATTTTGCTGTTGAGAATTTTTTTGTCAGCAACTGTCTTGTCAGTCCTGAACTCTGAGTAAGGGAAACTTCATTTGGAGGGAATAAAAATAGAGATCAGATTTTGAAATTGGTGGGTTTTATGTTATTTTCCAGTTAGAGTATTTGCATTTTAAGCCCAAGTATAAAGTTATCTGGATACTGAGTTCAGAATTCCATTCCTAGTGTCAGCTGAATTTTACAACTTAGTGAAATATAAACAAATAACTTCCTGTGTTCTGCATCATCTGTTGCTGCATAGTATCCAGCTAGCCTAGGAATTTTAAGTTGTCTGCCAGAAATGCTTTCTAGGCACTGGTTCTGTTAGTATAGTACAGTTTGGTAAAATCCAAAAAGTTGTTAAGATCTGATATGTCAGTAAAGGAATTGAGATTTTGGTAGAGAATTCAGAGAACAGTCCAGGCTTTAGTAGGGGGGACCATCCAGTAAGGTAGCACAATGAAACATAGGAAAAAAGGAAATATTTCAGGCTACAGCTGGAGATGTCCAATAGCATTTAGAATAGTATAGATAGTTCAGAAGTTCCAATCCTATAAACAATAGTTTTCCCTGTAAAGCTATGGCAAAGCCTTCTTGGCTGTGCTAATTGAATTCCCTGAGCAAACTCTGAAGTCTACCAAGTGAGTTCTATATGCAGATTTTAGCTTACTTCTGTTTTGAGAAAGCTCTGTCACAAAAAGCTGCTTTTGTTCATGGAAGCTACGGAGTTTCACTGTGGTGGCTGTGCTCTGTTTCCACTCCTCGCGCAATATATTCAGTGTGACTGTTCTGGACAACTGTACCAAAATCTATACTCAAGTGAAGAGTGGATAAGGTTCTTCAGGATATGATTTCAAGGTGGTTGAAGTCAAAACCTCTGCATTTGTACTGCCTTATCTCGTGGCTCTTCTGGCGAAGAACACGGTGGGGGGAAGTCCTGAAGGGAGAAGTAAATAATCTGCCTGAAAAAAAACCAGTTAAGTTCTTGAATCGGTGCTGCCATAAGGAAGAAGATAGGAATAAAGAGAAGCTAAACAGCTATAATTTAGCCTGCTTAAGTTAATATGGAACTATATGCCTTAAATTACTCTGTAAATTAAGTCAAGTGGGTTGGCAAGCTGAACACAGATGCTGCTTGTACATTCAAAAATGCCAGGCAATAATACTTAATTCTGAATGTTGCTGGCTGACCTGTTGACCTGAAGGAAGAAACAGAAAGCTGCCTGTGAGGTTATGTCCATAAATTCAAGTAGAGACAGAGATGAAATTTGTTTTCAGATTCTGTTGACACCAGCTTCAGAGCTGCTGCTTCTTAGAGTCCAACTGTGCAAAGAATCTGTGACAGCTGATCCCTGGAACTGAGTATACGTTTTGGTTACAGAAATGGTTATGAAGAAATAGGCCAAAACTGGTGTGCTATGCAACCTGAATACAGAAGTACTGCCAGCAGAACTCTCCTCTAATGGCTGCTGTTGTGTAAGCTGTGGTGAAAAAGTGCTGTCCTCCTAAGAGAAATTTAGCTTAATTATATTGTCAGGTTTTATGTTATAAACTGTCTTCTAGAGTTTGGTCAAGCAACTTAAATGTGCACGTGCGTAAAAGTTGATGCTTTTAGTGGCAGTAATACGTTATCATTGCTTTCCACCTTTCCTAACTCTTCATATTGTAATTACATAAAATAAAAAACAATGCTTAAGGCTTTGTATCTGTGTTTGCAGATCACCAGGAGAACCTCACTCTGAAAACATTGAAACTAGCCGAATGTAAGTAAAGTGGATGAGTTTGGTATATCTTGTTTAAACATTTTTGAACATATGTAACAGTTCCTCTTGCACGTGCTTAAAAAAGAGAAAAGCTGAGTAGAACTGTGGAATTACTTTAGAAAATACCTTAATTAGTATCTGGCTATTGAAAAATAATTTTAAGCCTCTTTAGAAACTGTGATGATTCTTTTTTTCTTCTTTTATTTTTTAGAGGATGAATGGGTTGAAGGGAAATTTAGGTTTAATTTAATGTGAACCAGTAGATGGTAGCATAATACAGTGTCTGAAGTATTCAGACTTGACAGTAGGGGTGTAATTTCTACCTGCTGTTCACTAACATCTTGCATGGATTTGAAGACACTTCAGTACTAAGGCACAATACCTGCTAATACCTGTTGTGACAGATGGATTGCTGAACTAAAGAGGAAAAAACCTACTTAATTTGTCAATTTTTTTATACTAGCTACTTCTAGAAATGGA
This sequence comes from Brachypteracias leptosomus, assembly GCA_013401335.1. Taxonomy (NCBI): domain Eukaryota; kingdom Metazoa; phylum Chordata; class Aves; order Coraciiformes; family Brachypteraciidae; genus Brachypteracias; species Brachypteracias leptosomus. The sequence goes on from VYZX01018079.1 coordinate 86,502, forward strand.
AAACAAGCTTTCTTTTGCTAACCAGTATTCATGCAGCATCTTGCTCACAGTTCTGAACCTTGTTTTAATCTGTCTTCTTTAGCCTAGAAGCCAAGGTTAACTAGAAGCAAGATTGTGATGGGCTGAAATGTTCATTGCAAATTCAAAGGACTTGCAGGAATGAAAGGGCTGTTTTTAAAAGGGGAAAAAAAAAAGAAAAAAGTTATTTGAGACTTTGTTTGCTAACTTACAGAAGAAAAGATTCTTTTCTAGCTATTCAAACCATCCTGTCATAGAACTCAAATAGGGAAACCACAAACTCTGCTTTTCTGGCTCACATTACACATTCCAAAATAATAGAGGGAGCACAGCCCAGTGGTTGGGGTACTCTCTGAGGCTTCAAAAGATCTGAGTTTGTTTCTTTTCTGTCACAGACTTCTCTGACCTTAAACTCTCTTCTCCACACCCTCTCCCAAGTGCCCTAGTGTTTTATACATCGGGCGGAATGCCAGTTTCAGGGTGTTTTGCAGGCTAGGGCCACAGTGTGAAGTGCTCAAGGACTTGTCTGCTGTAGCCTCCCAACTTGAGGAGGAGCAAAGCTAAGGTGAACCTCTCTACAGATGACTACTTACCTAACCTTGAAAGTCATGAGAAGGAAATAGGGAACTCTTTTCCCATGTGTTTTTAGCAGTTCAGTGCAGTGAAGCCTTTTCTTGCACTAGAAGGAGCATTTCTCCTGGGACAATGAATTGGTTTTTCCCTTTCTCATGCCATCTATTACAGAGGTGCTGTGTAGCTGCTTTCTTAGGAGTACAGGTTGCAGGGATCCAGATCTAAGAGGTGACTGACTGCCACTATGTGGATGTGCGCTAAGAAACAGGCTGCCGGACAAAAACCCTGGCACAGTCTGTTCAGCAGCAGCCCCTGCTGTGTCGTGTTTTATTGTTCCTGTAGCAAGTTGAGTTTGTCCTTCTGTTTCCCAGGCCAAGCCAAATGGGGGAAATCAGGCTGCAGACCAGCTGTAGTCCACTCTGGATATTGCCAGTTGGTCTACTGCTTTTTACTCACTGTAAAGAAAGATGTCTGGAACAAGCATCTTGACTGGTGTGAAACAAAAACTCTAAGGACCTACAATACATCAGAAGGAATAGGCAATACAACTCTCTTTCCTTCTAGCTGTTTGACAGTTCTTTTTTTGTGTTTTATCCTCCTTAAAACTCTACCTGAAAAAAATACTCTACAGCAGTAATCTAAAGTGAGCTTTTTTTGGATGAAAGTGGAATACTTTTTTAATGCAGAATGATGATCAGGGTTGCCCTGACTGTTGATTTTGAGTATCTGTCTAAAATAGATGTAAGCCAGTCAAGCTGTAGGGATTCTTATATTTGTTTTGGTAGTTATACAGTATTCATGCATGGTATACTTGCAAAAACTAAATTTTTTTAAAACTGTACCACAAAGTGATGTGTACGTCACCCGTTACAGACAATTTCTGCAATCCTCCTGCATAGTTGCCCTTACCACATAAGGTGGAATAGCAGGCTGGGTAATAGTGTCATGTGCAAACCTCCTGTGTAGCTAAAATAGTTACTATGTTATTTACATGCTTATAATTCATTAATAAATGGAGGGACTTACGCAGGTGTTTTGTTATTTGCACTATGAATGGTTAAATTGTTTTTGTTCTGTTTGGCTGATATAATTGCTTTATTTGCTTCTGTGTTTTGCATTGCAAAGCTTCATACCAGGAGCATAGTCACATATGTTTCACGTGTGAATTAAATCTACCAACTCTTTCAGACTCTTTATGCAGCAAATTCTTCCATGAATAAGTCTTGCTTATCTCAAGCTTTTCAAGTTCTAGCTTTATACATGATGAACATCTTGGTGCTAGCTCAGTTAGGCCTCTTTTTTACTTAGCAGTCATATACAAGTCTTTGAATTTTTAAGATCAACATCATCTCATATTGCTCCTGTCACAGGTCTGCATTAATTTTCAGTTTTGATTAGTATAACTTCCTTAAAACCTTTCTAGCACTCAATTACTTTTTTTTCTTACCAGTTTATGTGTTTTCACTGCGTATCATATGTTGTCACAAATCAAGGCAAAGGTTTGAGTATTTTGATATGATTGCTTTCTGTGAGTTCATCTTTCCTTCTTTCTGTTGTTGAAGATGGGATACTTTGCAATTTTAACACCCCTCCCTTTTCTTTTTAAATACTCCACCCCTCCCATTTAAAGTGTTGTTACAGTTATAGTTGATGTAGTCACCTCACATTCAAGTAGATTTGGAAGCTGGTTTGTCTCCCTTGAAAGATTGGCAAAACAAAAATTCTGCAGCATGCCAGAAAAGCAAATTACAACCTTTGCAAATATATACAGTAACTGTATAAGTATTAGTGTTCATTATACATACTCTTGGATGTTATCCTAATGTTTTCTAGGCATAGAATGTCTTAAATTACTTTCTTCATAGCTGAAAACACAGGTGGGTTTGCATAACATAGCCATGAGACATGCTGATCATGGCTTCTATATCAAACCTTTCCACATAGGGGTATTTTTGTGGCATTTGCTCCTTGCTTTATTGCCATTCTTGGAAGCAAAAGGTGAAAGAAGTACCCTTATGTACACCTGCAGCTTTGTACTGTGTTATACTGTACTCTGTCTAGGATTAATTAAAAAATTTCTTCTTAGAGCCCCTTGCAGTGCATCCTTTAGCCAGGCAGTGATCTCCTTGAGGAAACTTCATCAGTTAATAAGACTGCATTGACTCTACTCAAGGAGTATTACTTTCTTAAATTTAGCAGCTACTTAAGTTACAATAAAACGTCTGTTTTACCTTTTGCTACCGAGAACAAAAATGCAGTAAGGCAAGTTGACTGAATTTTGCAGCAATTTGAAAGAAAAGGAAATCCATATTTTGCCCTGGAAAATAAAACTGAAGCAAATGTATTCTAGACATTGGTTCCCATAGAGCTTGGAGGATGCTGTAAATTTATCAGTTAAAAATAAGCAAAAAGAAAGCTTAAAGAGGAGATTTCTTTCTGGAGCTGTGTAATTCACTAATTCAGGACTGTTCTTAAACTGGAAAACCGAGGTGTTTAAGTCTTGACTGTGCTATTTGCACTTAGTTTCTGCATGATCATGCTTCTAGGACAGTGTCATGCACGATGAAGGCATAGTAAAACAATGCTGCTGGGGAAACTTAAAAAGTGTTCTGGAGTCTTTTTAATAACTTGAAAACGGAGATGTGTGATTTTTTTTTTTAACCCCCCCTTTACTGCACTTGACCTCTTTAAGTTGTACAAGGAGAATACAAGATTGACCAGTGTTCAGGTCTCTTCTCTGCAGGTTGATCTTACATGTTGCAGTGGTCAGTCCTCTTCTTATATATTAGTATTTTTGTCTTAAATAATTTTTCTCTTCTATCATGCTTTCAACTGAAGCACTTCAGTGGTCCAGAAGTAGACAGTTGGAATCAGTGTCTCCAGGTTACTGTCTATATCTTTTCATGTCTCAGTTCAGGCCTAATATTAATCTCCTTTCCTTGGCTGGGCTGCTGATCAGAGTAGAGTGTATAAATTTAATACTCAACAAATTTAAGCTTGTTAAGTAGAGCACAGTATGAAGTTTAATTGTGCATACTTGAGTGCTAGGACTTCTTTAACCAAGGGAAAGCCACATGGAAGGTACTAAGGAATATGTATTTTGCTTAATATTTGATAAAATTTATTTTTGTTCTGAATATAAAAGACAGACTGAAAGATTCCTGCAAGTGTGTGAAATTACTGTCATTTCATTTTTTTCCAATACAGACAAAGTTGGTCTTACGGCCTCACAGCTGGTAGCGGGGTGTTGATAACTTAAAATGAAATCTGGAGAACTGTTGAAATATTTTGTGTGGTTAGACCTGATTATTCTTTGGAAGTTTAACTGCTGGTAACAATAATGTACTTTTTCCTTTGAAACATTAAGGATAACATTTATTTAGAGTGAGATGTTTTAAGTGTAGAGTCAGTCCTAAATTTAGTAGTAAGTTCATTTTGACAGTAATCAAGTTACTTTTTCTTTGTAGTTAGAGAAATTTATGGGCTTCTTTATGAAGGCTATATTTCTCCCTGCCTTTCAAAAAGACACTGATTCTGTAAACATAAGCATAGCATTAAAGTAAAATATGCCTACAGTCATTACCGTTTACATATGTTGATTGCTTACAGTAATTACCTAATAATTGTTTCCATATAATCAGTTATTTAATGACTTCAGACCTGTAATGTTGGGTTGGGGGGGAAGGATTGGGGATTTTTCCTGAAATCGTTTGGGTTGAAAAGCCAATGCATTGATGCATTATTCATCTTTCAATTTTATGGATAATTGAATGTTGAAGGGATCACATAGGTGACAGGGCACTGCATGCCTTCTTTAGAAGGACAAATAGGAACCAGAGTATGAAACCAGTTGATCTGTGGAGTGACATTATCTCTGTAGAGCCCTGGAGCTAATAACCTGAAGAGGAGAGGGCAGTAATGAAGGGTGCTTTTCTAATAGGACTGCAGCAGGGTAATTTGTCTGTGAGACAAGATGAAAAGATATGTGCTGAGGGTGTTCTTGACCTCCTCTCTCTAGCTGTCTTTCTGCATTGCTCCATAAAGACAGGACAACTCTTCTCATGCTCATCCTTCCTGAGGAAGTGCTGTGCCTGACTTTGTCAGCACATGATGTTCACAGAGGTACAGTGGATCTAGACTACATGGTGGAGAGGGAGGTCCCTTGGGTGAAGCAAGTAGGTTCAAGGGGGTTCATGGCTGCACCCCAGCTCTTGGAACACACCACACTGGGAAGAATGAGATTTGGAAAACACGAGCTCTGTGTGTGTGCATTTGCAGGCACACATTTGCTGGGGTGGCAGTGGCCGAGGCGGGTGAGAGGTGGAACGGAGGGCTTGGCTCCAGCTCTGGGTGGAACACTTGGCAGTTGGGTGTGCAGGCTGCTTCAGAAGGGTCTGTGTAGGCAGTGCTTTTACGGGAAGCTTGTCTTCTCCAGCACTGCTGTTCTTACTCTAACTAAACAGAAGCAAGAAACCAACACGCAAGGTTTGAAACTGAAACTCTCAGAAAACAGTATTTAATTTCACAAACATGTCTACCCATAAGCTACAGTTCTTTAATGGTTTTTGATCTGCTGGTCAGCTTGTTTCCAAAGCATAGAATAGTTATTGCGAGTCTATAAGTCTCTCTGTACTCCTGCCTGTTAAGGCATATAATGAAAGCTGTTTTGCTATTAGTACTACAAGATCTGTACCCTGTGTTTTTTCTATCCAAAAGGCAAAAACAAATTTTCCTCTAGTTTCCATGTGTGTTAATACTTCTGTTATTTTTTGTGTGTTGAGAAAGAAAACAACATAGGAACGTTTTGGCACTTCTGGATTCCTAATAGTTTTGCTCAAACAGGCTGTTATAAATTCCACCTACGAGATTGTCCATCTTGGATCAATGTGAGACTTCTGTGTAGGAATAATATAAAAGTTGTTGTCTCTCAAGCAGGATCTATTTATAAATATTTAATTTCATACTGATATTTCACGATAACAATGAAACAGTCATACATATTTTTAAAATTTAGATAAACTGAAAGCAAAAATGATACATCTATGTGCAGAACTTCAGGCAAGTTTTGAAACTTGGATGTAAGTTCTTTGCTTTGTAGGTGAACTTTAAAGAATTATAGTTCTTTGGATTTCAGAAAAATTCCTTAAATGTTTAAACTTCTGATTTTCTATCACAGAATTTTCTTGTATGTGTTTCTCTGTATTTATTTAAAATGTTTGAGAAATGCAAATTAGATGCTGTAACATAGGAACTTTTGAACCAGTGCACTCAATCTCTTGTATACATTTTAGATGTTCAAAAATTACTCTGTCACCCAAAATGCAGCCCAGTGGATGTTTGCCTAAGTATCTGAAAAGGCAGAAGCTCAGTGGTGCATGTTTCTAGTGGTACTCCACAGTTTTGGCAGCATTTAAATCACAAATACAAAGTACTTATTATCTGGCTTTTTATTAGTTTAAGAACAATTAAAAAGCCTAAAGGTATAGTCTTTTTTCTTTAAGTACTACAAAAGTAAGTCAGTGAATACTAATTTCTTTTTAAACAAAAATATAGGCTTGTGAAATTGGACTTTGGGGAAGGAAGATGACATCTGTTTTTAGGTGCCTCTCCTCCTCACTGAAGTAGTGCATCCTGCTTGAGGAGGTTGTACAAGGCCCACTGTGTGGGACATTATCCTTAAGACACAAGGGAAAGTCTGTGAAATGTTTACAACTGCAGCCACACTAGTGCAGCTTCATGCTTGGATGTGCAACCACAGTGTGAGTCTTTGCAAACATAGGTGCACGTCAGTCACTGCAGCCTTAGCTGCCCTAGAAAGCTAAACTGAGGAAGTGTGG
>VYZX01018080.1:9120-32724 GCA_013401335.1 Brachypteracias leptosomus
CCTGTGAGAACCTAAAAAGTATGAACTTCTACCACCTACTGCAGAATTAAGCCTTTCCGCTCACAAATACATACCATAGTTACTTTTGTAAATAGGCTGCACTTAAAATGTGTCACAACCAAGTCATCGCTACATACACATCATACTTCTCAGATAACCTTTAAAAATGCTGTCCCTCAAAAATAAAAGTGCTTTTTAATAAGTTTCCATCCTTAGACAATCTACCCAGAGAAAGAGAAGAAGAAAAGGTATACAGGAGAGCTTTTCTTCCCTGTTGCAGAAGGAGAGGGGAAGGGAGGCTTTTTTTCAACTTAGGTTAGAGGTACTTTTTATTTATCATGGTGATAAGTTTAGTATAATATGTATCACTGCTGTATTATTCTATCATTGTATCACCATAACAATGAACAAGCTAACAACATAACAGGGATTAAATGGTCCTGATACTATTGCAGACAAGCAAGACTTAAATAAGCATGAGGTAAAGCAAGCACTGTGCCCATTTACTAGACCACTTGGAAACAATGATCAGTGACACAGATCTCTTGCAGCTTTTTTGATTTGAGCAAGTTTGATAAAATCCACATAAAGAATACATGCATTTTTTCCCAGCATTAATTTTGAAGGCTAGAAAGGATAAGAAAAATTAGCATTGGTAATTACATGCAAACAGATCTGACATTATTTTACTTGAACAAAAAATAAATCATACAAAATAGCATGAGCAGTGGGTGCTGATATGGATTAGCTGTAAGTAATCCTCCAATACTTCCTTCAATTAAATTATTTGCAAAATTGCAGGGAAGTTGTCTTCTATTTTTCTAAGAAACTTACATTGTAATTTTGTTTGCCACCATCCCACTATACTGGACACCCTATATTTTATTACTCTCATTAGAGCTGTCACTAACATGTTATAATCTGATCCTTAGCATTTTTTATTTCTTCTGAAGGGACCACTACCCTCACCTACTGTTATTTTAAGGACGGGTCTGCATTACTCAAACAAAACAAAGATTCCAGACATTGCAGAATAGGACATCAAATATCTGTAAGGGAATAGGACATGCTCTGCCTTTGACTCCAGCCTACCTGAACTTACAGAACCCTGTTGCTGAGGTTATAACACATTTACCATTCCAAAATGCATTATGTTTGAAAGATACAGCACAGTGATTCTGAGTTGCTTTCTTAGTGAATTTAGTTCTTTCAGGATTTAGTTTGATGAAGTAAAAAGTATGCATTTGCTCATAGCTGGCCAAGCTGTATTGATTCAACAAAATACTAGGAGTGATTTCTTTTTAAGTTAGTATCAATTTTCTTTTTAATCCATACCATAGCTATAGATGTTCAAGACAGGGTCCTCTGAGTCCTCTAAAGGCCTTCAGCAAACAGTGTTGCCTTTGCAATTTTTTCCCCAAAAAGCAGTGAAGTTTTAAAGGACAGGTAAGATGCTAAGATACAACCTGCTGAAAGATTAAATATTTTTTCACCAGTCAAATAACCAACTGCAACAATCTTCTGTAGGTTTGCTCAATCTCAGCAGTTCTTGTTTCATGCTATTTATGATCATTGTCCTTTGATACTAAAAGATCTGAAAAGATGAGGTATTTTTGCAATCTGATATGTCCTGTGATACACATTTCAAAATGCAGAAAGAAAATAAATTAGTATTCTTGCCTTTTTTCCCTTAAATGAACACTAAGATCTTCCCACCTCTTTCTAGTCATGAGCCTGTAACATTGCACTGATTTCTCTTGATGTGAATGTATTTTAGAATAAAACCTTCACTGTTTCCCTCCATTTCCTAGCTATAGATATTTTCCTTGGTGCCCTTCCCTTACTCTTTCTAAAGAAACTCCCCATTTTCTGTCTATATATTCCTCCCAGACAATTTCAAATAGTTTTTCTCATTTCAGAGGAATTAGTCCTTTTGATATAAGCTTGTGATTGGACTTCTCTGATTACTAAATGTAATCAGGTCAGGATTACTGGTCCCTAAGCAACCATCAGCTTCCAGTCCAGTGGTCAGTTCATCTTTATCCATCAAAATGAAACACAGAATTGACTTACCATATATTCAATGCAATACTTTTTTTATTTTAGCAAATTATCCTCTATTTTCTAGCAACAATAGCTTGTTTTATGTCTAACTGCACTGATCTTCCACTAAATGTCTCTTAAATTGAAGTTGCCCCATAACACCACCATTTTATTAACTGTGAATTACAGAGGTACTTAAAGTAACTCTTCTTTTCTGTAGTATCATTTGATGGTGGGTAACAGATCCCTCTGGCAGCATATTGATCCACACACATTCAAAAACCTGTAGTTACACTCTCAATAACTCTAAGAAAGGTAATGAAGTTTTTAAAAAACAGAGTGCTACCTGACTTGTTATTCTCCCTATCCTTCACACCGTGACTCTAATTCAGTTCAAATGATTCTACCAATTACATACAACTTCTCATCACATCTTTTCCTTGTTATCTAGACATCTACCACTACTGAAAAAGGAACAGAAAAAAAATAAATCTTTTTCCATATCATATGGAGCTTCACTGCAATTCTTCTAGATGCATGAAGCTGCAGTCTGTATTTGCCTTCCTTACCAACTTCTTATGATAATGGCAATTAAAAATCTTTGGTTTTCAACCAAGATAATTAATCTTTTTCATGCAAGACACAGAACACCTTGTTTCTACGGCTCCTCTAACTACAGATGCAACATAGCATTTCACAAAAATGTACTTTCAGCTTTAGCCCCACCGTATTAGTACCTCCTGCTTAAACTTTAACACTTTCTGGAGTCACAAAAGAGGGAGTGCATAAAGATCTCCAAACAGATCAAAAGTATCCCGTGAGTTTTGGATATTTTTCTTTTCTTTATACAAAGCATACATTTGTCCTCCTAGGACAATCCCTTTGGGAGCTATTAAGAACACACACGGTGCTTACCTTTGATGACACAAAGCATCAGTGACACCAGATCAGTAACACTTCTTTTTCCTAAATCACACATATCATGCTTATTTAAAAGGACAAATAGTTCAAAATCAAGTCATAATGAAGAAATTCATTAAAAGGCATGGGTTTTCTGACAAATTAAGTCTTCCCCATATTTAAACAGAATGTCACAATGTGAACAAATAAATCCTGTCTTCTATACCGAACAGTTACATGATTTTATTTAAAAGTTATACTTAAATACTGCTTAATATAAATTATTTTTTATATCTCAATTCTTGTAAACAAGCATTACAGATTTTTTAAAAGTCCAAAATACAGAAGTGTAGCCCCCAGTTTTGATAAGAAAATATCTAGCTTAATTTTCTGTTCTTATCTCTTTGACTTTGCTGTTCTCTGAAAGGAAGTTGGCTATTGTCCAGCTTAACTCATGTAACATTTTGTTGCTTATGTTTAATGTAATTGCAAACATGACATGCATTCATAATTAAGCCCAAAGGGTAAGCCTAGAGCTGGAAAATCCTAAGAGTGGCTAATCTCTTGAAGAGCAAAAAGTGGAAAATATACTACCAATGAAAATGGAACAACAAAAGTATGTATTATAATTCAAACATGCTGCAACACCATTGTCCATGACATTGAAAAGTATATAGCCACTTTACTAATGAAATTAAATTATACTAGTTATAACAGACATGAGTCTGCACAGCCTACTTAATGAGTCTGTAAATCTAATCAGAGCCTGTGATAGTCTGGTTCTGTCTGGACAGACCTGAAAAGCTGGAAGGCTTTCACTACTACACAGCAATAAATCTTAAAAACCTTGCAACACCACTTCTGATACTTGTCCCTTCCTCTCCCTTCACTCAACCAGCTGGAAATGTAGAATTTTTCATTACTCCATGATGCCTTTGCAAAAAATCCCCAAACACTTGAATAACTGTGGATGTGTCCACACAGACCTCCTTTGATACTATGACCTTGCCAGAGACAAATTGTATATAGCAGAGTCTTTATAGCTCCTGGCTGCAAGGAAAGGGTAACTAAGATAGACTTTGAGCATGACTGATGGAAAGGGAGTAAATGTTTGCCTGGAGATTACTGATGGCAGCATCCCAGAAGTAATAGGAAGAAGTAACCCTAATGGCCACTACCCAAAAGTAAAACAAGGGACTAACCAACAAGAGTAGAAAATGGGATATGAGATGAAATCATTCAAAGTAGAATTAGATTCAGAGGCTCATGTAATGCTCAGGCCAAGAGACTGGTGACATCACCTGGCACAGCAGAGCAATTTTGGCAGGGAAGAGGGGGAAGATATTCCAAAGGCCTGAGGAACATCAGCCAATAGTACTGATAACCATGCAGAAGCACTGGAGCCTTTTCCTCATCGTTTGACTGGGACAAATCACTATGCCGGTCCCTGACCTGGACTGTGGCCAGCATAACCCCATCACGATCAATGAGGAGAGCCCAACACAGGTAGTCTCCCTCAGCCACCCATCGGAATGGATAAGCAGGGACAAGACTCCTCTGGGTCACCACTGCATGGGCAGCAGAGAGTAGGCAACTGGAATAGGTCATAGGCAGTGTTATTATTTGTTATTGTTTTATGTAGCTTTTTTATTAGCTTTACTGCTTTACTAATTTCAAGTACTTAAAAAAAGTATTTCAATTACGAGAGAATTTGTTTATTCCCCTGGCATTGCCACACCCAAGTTGCCTGATGGGCTGTCACAGCGTGCGGGCAGGAGACACTGAAGGTATTGAAAGCTGCAAACCAATCCTTGTGTCCCAGTGCCACAGCTGCCCTCTGAAAAACTGGGGGAGCACACAGCCAGTGTGAGGATGCCCCTGCAAAGGCTAAATACCTTCATTACTAACTCAGTGGAAAGCAATTTAAATGCTTCTTGGTACTTCACCCCCACTGCGCAAAGGACCATGATACCAACTGAGTATTTATTTTACAAAGACAACATGATGCTTGCATAAACATCTGTGTCCAGTTTTAGAATGCAGCATGTTATGTCTTATTTTCTTCTCAAGGGACATAAATAACCAAGAGAAATTGTGCTAGTAGGCACAAACAATAATGAATAATAAAAAAGGAGAACAAAACAAAACTCTATAGCTGATCTTTGTATCTGTCTGACTGAAGGAGAAAAAAAATTTATCACCTACAGCCCCACAGAGGAAAATCCTTAGATCTCTCATAGAGCAATGGGAGACTAATTACCAGGAGGACATTAATATATGCTTATGCACCACAGCTTAATAGGCAGAGCAAAGCCAGGATTTTTCCTCAAATTTACAAAGCTGAGGGGTACTAAGACGGCAGCAACTCCAGGAAAAAAAAAAAAATCTTCATCATCCGATGTTGCAGAGGATACATAAGAAACTGGAATGGCTTATGGTATTATGAACTTATAAATCCACTGTTGTAAAAAGACCAAAAGAAAAGCCTGCCCTTATCAAGTATGAACAAATCACATTAGTGCAATGGCATAAGCATAATCAGCATTATGTTGGATTTTACTGATCATTCCCATCTGTATCTAAAGGAAAACCAAAAATGGAAGTAGATTAATTTTGATGGGGGACAGATTCTGAGGAAGAATCTAATAAAACTGCAATACACAGAGGAAAGACTTGACAGCAACTGGTATCAGTCTATCCAGGCAATAACAGGCGAAGAGACTGTAATACGTGCACAAAATCCCTTTTCCCATAACGTGTTTAATTTTTTTCCCTGCTTCTCTAGCTCCAGGTCTACAAAATCTACCATTTTACAGCAAGTACAAAGGACTTAAGAGCCGTTTTGAGACTGAAACGTAGAAGCTGGAAAACTAAAAGCAAGACAAACCCAACCTTACAACTCTCACACAAGAGCACAATCTTTTTATATTGTGCAAACGAACCCCAGAAGCACTTGAGCTGAACAAGGCAGTCTGAATTAATTTTGTATAGAATTCATAAGCATTTTGAAAATTAATGCTAAATATCTCAGCAGTTAAATGATTTTTTTTTTTAAATAAAGGAAATAAGAAAACAATACTGAAACACTGCCAAAAATGGACAAAGGAAGTTTAAAACGGTGAGGTGCAGGAGAACAAGACAGCAGCAACAAGGCTGATGAGATGGGGCCTGCATTAACTTAAACACTAGGTTGCCTTAAAACCAACATGACAAAAGCCACAGCCTGCTTGAAGCTCCTAAACCTCCCAGCAGAAACAATTTTAAAGAAAAACTCTTGTATAAAGCTTTAAGAATAATCTCCCAATGTGATTGCTGTAGATCTGTGCATAGTATTTTGGGGGAATATTATGTTCTCACTTGACAGACTCTGCACGTGTAAACATAAAACTCAGAACAATCCACCAGCAAGCAGAAATACTAACCTTTACATTTTGGGAATATAGTGAGAAGTCTCATGCTACCCATGTGATCACTGGATATCTTTATATTACAAGTTTTACAAGATTTTCCTATATTACAGAAAATCAGACACTGACAAAGCTTCTTCTAAAACAAACAAGTGAACAAAACTCCCCAAATCCCCCCAAAATGGCACTAAAACAGAGCAGGAAAAAATTTTATGGACATCATATCTGATAATACCTGGTTTCACCATAACTAAAGAAAAACATGAAAGGTGCTATCAAACCTGCAATTCACTGTTCAGTCTCCAGTCTCCACTCTGTGCCTGCTCACCATAGTAAAAATCAACAGACATCACATTTTAAGAATTTTATAACACAAATAAATGTAAGAGGACTGCATGAACATAAGTGTAAAAGGGCAATCGGAAAGGCAAGCATGACATCTCTGTGCATCTTCCTCCCCAGGAACAATGTCAGGCAATAGCTGTGAACTTTCACCCAAGAAACATGACAGCTAGCAAAAATGGAAATAATACAGTTTCACATAAGTATCATTTGCTTCCTCACCTTCTTATTAGGCAGTTGAAAGTGAGAAATAGCAAAAAGTGTAAGCCTCTGCTTCTGTAATTTCTTTCCAAAGCACAGAGAACAAGCATACTAAACAATTATGTCAGTAGAAAAGTATTAAATGAATCAATTAGAAGACATTGTATCTTATGCAAATATAAATATCAAAGCATTTCTCATTCATATTTCAAATTCAGGATTAAGAGAGCAACCCAATTATTCACTCAATCTGCTCATTTAAGAATCCATCAACCAAAGAGATTAACATGCCTTACTGTTGTGGAACATGAAACAGCTTTGTCCCCGTATCTGCATTAGTCCCATTAATAAACGCATTCCTAGGGCATATTAAGATTTCTTAGCTGTCACCTGTGAAATGACCCGAAATTTGAGGCAATGAAAGCATTCAACTTTCACTTCTCCCTGGTACTATATAGCAACTACAGGACGGAAAGCCAATTCAAGAAATTTATTTTTAGCAAACTAATCATTGTAAAAAGGTTATTAATTTTTCTTTAGGAGACCAAATAAAGCAGGTGAGAGAATATTTAAGTCACACTATTTAAAGGGCAGCTGCATAATGATGGGTCTGTAACCGGAGATACTCTATTGCACAAGTACAAGTGATTAGAAGAATAACAGGATGGTAACAGCTGCTTTACCTAAAAACCCCACACCCTCGTGTAGCAATCAAAAATACTTTTTCATTCACTAAAAACACTGAAGAAGAATTAGCCAATGAAAGACAGCTTGTCATCCCATACTATATTTTCACAGAATATTTCATAGAATTATCTAGATTGGAAAAGACCTTTAAGACCATTGAGTCCAACCTAACATTGACAAGTCCTCAACTAAACCATACCCCTAAGCACTACATCTGTAAGTCTTTTAAACACCTTCAGGGATGGAGACTCCACCACTGCCCTGGGCAACCTATTCCAATGCCTGATAACCCTTTCAGTAAAGAAATTCTTCCTATATTTCCAATCTAAGCTTCCCTTGGAGCATCTTGTGGCTGTTTCATCTTGTTCTAAGGAATGTCACACAAGGAACTGTGGGATTGACATCTCCCCTTACATTCACAAGTCCTGGCCTGTCTACTGAGGATGGGCAGAGCAGGGGCATTAACAGCAGTTGCTCTTTGATGAGAGGAGAACCCATCTCAAACCCATCACTGAGAGCCTGTTGCTCAAAGAGCATTGCTCTCAACCACCCAGGAACTGCAGCACTGCTCTGAGGGAGCACTACCATGCTTGGCCACAACCACCATTCTTGAGATACTGAAGCTGAAGCAAGAGGGACTGTAGAATGGGAAATGAAAGCAACACAGACAAGTGTTGATCTAGATGGCTTCTCTTTGGTCACATCACCTTATTTATAAACTATGCTCATAAATATATGCACTGTTTAGCCAAGTCTATATAAACAGTGCTCTACATAACTCACAGTAACTGTTGGGTTACTTCAGGGCTGACTCACAAGTACAAATGAAAAATCCACATCTCAAATTCAGCACAACTTCTTTCTGCTTACCATAAACCAGAGGGCTCAATCTAGGTAAGGGTTATAAGAGAAATCTAAGGTGAAATGCATCTTTTTTCCCCTACATGGTATACAGAGAGATAGCTATTAGGGTGACAAAGTAAAAGAGAGGGCAGAAAAGCAGTGAAGTACCCTGACCATAATAGCCTGCGGTATTGCTATGGAAAAGTGATTAAGACACAACAAGGTATCACCTTCAAAACCAACTTTGAAGAACGAGCATGTTAAAAAATGGAGACCGAAATAGCTGTAGCAATTTCTGTATCAAGGAGACCTGAAGAAAAGCATTTTGGCAAAGTCCATCAGCATGAAAACACACATTTTTAAAAAACATCTATGAAATAACATTGTACTTATTTGTCTACAATGATGCTATGCAACAAGTCAATCCAATTTTCATGGCATTCTTTACGTCCTAAAAACCGATTTATTCCCAGTTTGCCTTTTCTGATATTCTGTCATAACAGCTTTAGACAGAGCACCACAACAAAGCACAATTCCTCACAACAGGATTATGCTTCAGGCATTTTATTTCCAAAGATTATTTGCTAAAGCTGTACTCACGCCTTTTCTGTAAAAGTAGAATATATAAGCAGTAGAACAACATTTCAGTAAGATACACATCTGATCTACAGATTGAAGTGAAGGTTGTCTTCAGTTCTGAGTATGTTAACTAAAAAGCTCAGCAACTGCAGTCTGTAAGCCTTTACACAGCTGGTTAAACCAAGGGAACAATAAAGGATGGTACTCACCACAATGAATACTTAGGATGCTCTGTACCTGGCCATACAGTGGATCCAGACTCTTGCAGAGGAAGCTTGTCTTTAAAGTATCTATAATATGTGAAGGTATGTATCAAGCTCTTCCATTTGCTCTACAAATATAGCAAAAGCAACAAGTTATTTCTCACCTTGATCCACTCTCATTAGGGGGCTATCAGGACTATCACCTACAGAGGATAAGCCTGGAGTACACTCAATCAACTTCAACTAATTTCCACTGTGTACTGTCCCTCACCTTCTTGTTTGTGTGCACCTTTTCTCTTCAGGTAAGTTAGAGTGACACGTTCAAACTTTTAGATGGGGATGTAAATCTCAAAATCTTTTGGGGAGATACTAAGACAACTTGTTCCAAGTGGAATGACAGTCCTCACTGTGGAGTTGCTGGGACTAGTTTCAATTACAAATGGTTAGGATTATGAGAAAGTGTGCTTTGTATATATCCAGAATGACAGACATTTTTTAATAAAGTCACTGATAAACCCTGGCCTCAGGGTTTATATCAGAATTAACTCCATCTTAGCTGGTTGCACGCAATCTTGGTAAAGGCTGCTATCTCATTGAATATCTGCTGAAAGGAGACTGCTGAATTTTTTGGTTTCTTTGTTATTCACACATTTATAGGAAGGTGAACTGAAAGGCTTGATCCTGGGCAAGTTGAAGGGCTGCTTCCCACACATGGCCTATATGACAAGCATCTCCAAGCCCCTGGTTCCACAGAAGGTGGCTTGGAGAAAAGTGGAGGCAGCTGAATTTTGTGACTCAGAAAAAAAAAACAAACAAGAGTTGGGGACAACATCAGGAGGGGACTGAAGATGGACACAGAAAGCTTACTCCCTGTGACATGGGAGCAGGAAGCAAGTGAAGAGAGACAGAAATCTCTCAGTCTCCTGGTAAAGATGATAACCACCAGAAGGACCCCTTTCTTAATTTTGATCCATGAGAAAAATTCCCAAGACAATCTGCCAAAATGTTTGTCAAGCCCATGAGACATACAAAATCAAGTATATTGAATGTGGATTATTATACTTGCAGAATTAAAAGCTCCTGAGAGAAAAGAGGGAGTCTTGCACCACTGTCTGTTGATGCAAAACTGAATCCATGGAAAAATGCAGCCAAGTGTTCCAGCGTGCCCTGAGCTTTAATGTAGTTGGTAATCTTGAAGGACAAGCTCCTCAACAGAAAAGCTGTCAGTCAGTCTGGGAAGGTGAGAGCAGCATGTCTCTGAACACGCTGAACAGCCCTTAAAGTATGTGCAAGGAAAATCAGGTTGATCTTGGAAATAGGAAAGATCCATTCTGAAAGCACTTCCTCTATTTCCTGAGGACAGGATAACATGACCTGAAGGTGAAGCCAAGAACTGGGTGCCATACACGTGTGGGGTTGTCTCTCTTCCAGAGCTGGGAGGCAGGTCCTCATAAAAATAAAATAAGCCCTTACAGCTAATAAACTGCATTGTGCCACAGATTTTGTAGTGAAAGAAGCCACAGTTGTCATGACAAACTTCAGAATTTACAGAAAGAGTAATTATCTTTCTACATTCAACAGGAGACAGAAGAAATATCTATAGCATTGTCTGGAAGGCAACTGAAACCTCCTAAAATAAACCTGGTCTTTGACACCAAAACAGAGATACAGAACCAACTCTCCAGCTATTAAGTCTCAGACTGATGGTGATCCCACACAGGACTTGTAACTCAAAGTGCTTTGTGTAATCTGCATGTAGTCTGGTCTCCTCTCCTCTCTTTCTCCCCTTCAAACAGCTTATATAATTTTTTATTTTTTTTTTAAAGATATATATGGGAGTTTCTATGTCTTTGTGAGTCTCCTTCAGCTTATGTTTGCATTCATGAAATGATCTACAAATACTGCCCAACTTAAGAGGGGCTTCAGCCATTTCCAGAACCTGCTCAGAAAAGCACACTCCATATGGGGCAAGACCTGGGCACACAGTGGTCTCCCTCATGGTCTAGTTCCTCCTATCCCACCAGCACCCACAACTCCCATAAGAACAGTGGCACCCTCCAAACAGATATTCAGTCTGTCACTGGGGCAGCTGGATCCCAATACACACAGACTTAAGTTTGGACTTCAGTAAAAATGTGCAGAGGCTCCATACAACAGAGCCATCTTTTGTACAGTCTCTCCCTAATATCTCTGGCAAATTTACAAACCAAATCCAGGCAAACTCTCAGTAGGTCTATGCTGTCCTACTTCCATCAGCATCGATGAAGTTACGAAAATTTAAGGGAGCAGAGGATCTTGCATCAGACAACTGCATGTCATCCTTCTCAAAATCTTACACTGTGATCCACATGAAACAAATCATCTTTCCATGCCTCAAATGCTAAATATCAGTTTTCCCTTGCTCTTTGTTGTACTCTAGATGACAATGGAAATTGCACATCACAGATGTTTAGGCAGGAAGACAGGCCCTCAAGGGTTTGGTTTTGATGCTTACTCCAAGCTTTAAATGCTTAACCAAACCTGTCGAAATCCCTTGTTGCCTCATAATCTAAGCACAGCACACCTGAACTCACACAAATTTTCACAACTACTTATGCCACTGATCAAAGAATAAGATGATTAAAGAAAGCATTCAAAGGTTTTAGTTCCATTTGGATAAAACAGACATCAACAGTTTAGATTCTTGGCCAAAGCTTCTTTGAACATTAAGGAATACATCTGACAAGGAATTTAAGAGTTAACTTCACACTAAAGCCTAAGAGCATGTGCTTTGTGCATAGCACAGAAGACAATAAATCTACTTTTCCTATTAAAAAACAAAAGCTGATCTATTCTCAAGCAAAGAAGACACAAACATAGGGGGACGGATTATCAATCATTTTTTCAAGGTGCTAGTTAAAAATGCTACATAAAATCAAAATGGAGGACTCGGTGAGGATATCATTTCTCTGAAAAGGCAACAGACACTCCAGAAGAGAGACCAAAAGCACCAAAATTATCAATGAAAACGGATCCCAAGTGCTGGGGAAAGCCTGCCTTCTCCTTGAGTCAGCACACATTTTAGCACAGAAAGATAGAAACACACTGTGCTTAGAATGGATTGATCAACTAAGTCCATCAGCTTCATATTTTTGTCTTTTCATATTCAACACTGAGTATGGCTTTCTCTTCACTTGTAAAGAACATGGGCAACCAGTGTCAGCTGGACACTCCAACTGGCCCTTGGCTGTAACTGTGACCTTCCTGACTGTCCGCATACTGAGTTTTGTTTGGAATTTTTTTGTTTCCTTTTAAAGTTTTTACAAAACCCCTTATATCCCTTATAAATCCTCTACTCCCTGTACCAGACTGTAAGTATGATTCAGCTTCAGGTGGAGATACCTAAATACAAGTGTTTGCATTGCTGTTCTACTCAGCAGACACCTGGTGGCTACAGTCAGTGAATTCTAGGGAGCAACTCAGCTCTCCTGCAACAGACATCTATGGCTCATCAGCTAGATCACTCTTTCGCCTCTGCCACTGTAGTGATTTTATCTCCTTTGACTAGAATGGGAGGCTCGTGGATTGATAACTAAATTACAGGTGGTTTCATGCAGTCTTTTAATTTGGGATGGGACAGCAAGTAAGACTTTAATAACCAAAACTGCATCTGATCCTTTGGCTTGAAACCACCCCAGAAGAAACCAAGCATGTTCATGGCAGTGGAAATGATGAACTGAAGATGCTAGACCAAATGAGGCTCTGCTGGTACCATCTCGCTCGTGTGCTGGACCAATGGACGAGCTTGAATGGACCCAGTCAGATACACTACTTGCTGACAAAATGTGTGCATGAAGTGGTGCTGATGTTACCAAACTCGCATAATGTAAAGGTAGACAAGAACTTTGTTCCTCCAAGTTTTTAGTCTTACTAGAATACAAAAATCAGATTTACTTGAAAGTCTTAATCCTGAATATTTTTAATACATGGAATAGGCTTTTGAAAAAATGGGATTCCTTGCAGGCAATATTCTACTCTGATTATTATTATTATAGTTGTTCATTGCTTTCAAGCAAAGATGCGGGTTTTTTTGTTACAACGCCCTCCACACAAAACAGGAAAAAAATAAGTTTCTCAATTTGTCTGGAAACTAAACTAACTGAAAGCCACTTGTACAGGCTTGCCACAACAAAAGGCAGCAAGCTGTTACATAAATAGGTCAAAAAATTACAGGTTCATATCATGGGTTTATTACTGGTCTTGCTGAAGTGATATCCTACATTTAAACCAAAGTAAATCTTCCTCCCCTTACTGGCCCTCCATGATGATCACCACTTTCCCTGCAGAGCCAGGTGGAAGAAACTCCTTGGGTAACATCTTGTTTCCTTGCAGAAACACAAGTGTGTTCCCCAGCCCAGCCCTGCCATCAATGGCATCAACAGCCAACCGACCAAGGCTTCCTCCTAAACAACACAGGTGGTAAAATCATGGCCCTTCTGCCAGCACGGCCATTTTGGACAACAAGCATGCCTATCCCTAGAGCCTGTTCTGCCTGTGGACATCATTGTAGATAACCATATTTTTATCCAGTCTTGTCATTCTGATGTCAGGGGACACCACTCTTGCAAGCTCTCTTCGTAGATATTAGGAAGAAGTTCTTCACCATGAGGGTGGTGAGACACTGGAACAGGTTGCCCAGAGAGGTGGTGGAAGTCCCATCCCTGGAAATTTTTAAGGCCAGGCTGGATGGGGCTCTGAGTAACCTGATCTAGTGGGAGGCGTCCCTGCTTATGGCAGGGGGTTTGGAACTAGATGATCTTTAAGGTCCCTTCCAACCCTGACAATTCTATGATTCTATAGTGGTGGTATGGTATCAAAACCATTTAATAGCCTCCAGCATTTATTCCAGAAATTCTGGAATGTTCTTTTTAAGAGCAGTAGTCGTAGGAAATGTGCCAACTTTCGACTAATAGGTCTTTTATTGCTGCTGTAGTACATCCAAAATGTGGAAATGCCATGTGTTTTGATACCACAACTAACTAATGTCACAGAATAATACATTTACAGGTTGTGGAAGTAGCCAAATAACACATTAAACCTTAATGAAGCAACTTACCAAAGGCCCCTCCGTACATTTCAGTATATCCTCATACATTAGACAGATGTTGCTGTCTCCTGCTGACACTCAAAAGTGAAATGATGATTTTATATCTATGATAAGCAATCAGGTAACCCATAAGTAGATTTAGAAAAATACAGAGAAGAAAAATCAGCCAAATCCTATATTGAAAATGTGAACTTTCCGCTTAAAAGGAGTAACTTTAAGGTAGAAAGATTGTAATTTAAACAGGTTTTATAAATATATACTAAAGCAAGTTAATTAACTTAGAATAGCCTAATGTAAAGTAGTTTAAGGCACATGAGAAATAAAGGTGACACTTATAATTAAATGAAGATGCTAGCAGCTTCAGCAGTGTCCCCTATATAGGTTACCTATGCTTGGACATTAAATTGTGGCAGTAGTAATGACAATGCTCAACTTCTCTTTCCCCTCTGCTTCTCAAGGCAGTCCAGAAACTGAAGGACCAAACTTCTGTGCTGAAATCCCTCTGCTAAATGCAGGGACATCTCCCACTAGACCAGGCTGCTCAAGGCCCCATCCAACCTGGCCTTGAACACATCCATGTGATGGAGCATCCACAACTTCCCTGGGCAACCTGTTCAAGTGTCTCACCACCCTTAAGAGTGAATAATTTACTAATTTCTAATCTAAATCTCCCCTCTTCCAGTTTGAAGCCATTACCCCTTGTTCTGTCTCTACAAGTCATTGTAAAAGGTCCCTCCCCAGCTTTCCTGTAGGTCCCCTTCAGACACTGGAAGGCCACAATAAGGTCTCCTTGTAGCCTTCTCTTCTCCACGCTGAACAATTCCAACTCTCTCAGCCTGTCCTTGTAGGAAGGGTGCTCCAGTCCTCAGATCATCTTTGTGGCCTTTCTCTGAACCTGTTCCAACAGGTCCATGTACTGTTAAATATAGTCAAGGCAAGAAATTATTCTAACAGCACAATATACCAAGATTTATTTTCAATTTTCTAAACAAATTACTATTATTATCATACTATCATGAACCAACTGAGAGGCACCATTAATGCCTATGTAAAAATAAATGTGTCATTTAGATCCTTCTTTAATTTTTCCATCAAATGTTTTCCATGTTGTTTGATCTCCAAACAACAACAGTCACACTTCCTACTTCTCTAGGAATCTAATCTCACTCAAGTTACAGTCAGTTTGATTTCCATGTGCTTTCATTGCCACTGTTATCACACTGCAAGTGGAATACAGGAAAGAAACACTGAAAAGAAGAAAAAAGCAAGTAACACAAACCAGTACATAGTCACCAGTGAAACACTGCAGTAGAAGCTGCTTCCCCTGACTAGAAAATCAATAACTCAGTTTTCAGATCTTGATTATGCTGCAATTACCTATGCAAAGTGAACTGGAATTTGTATACTTTCCCTCATCTGGTTAGCAGAATTTGAATGTATTTATAGTTAGTGTAAAGTAGTCTTTCGGTTCATCAGCACTCCTAGGTATAACATTTGTGAATAATAACCATAATGGCCATTTTTAAAAGCAATAAGCCATTAATGCATATTTGTGCTTGATTAATTTTGTTTTACAGCTTTTTATCTTGCAATAAGTACTTTAGAGATATGAAAACAAGAAAAGAAGCCAAAACCAGAAGAATGAAGCACAAAGGGGGGGAGTAATTCTTTTTGAAACCACCATGATCTAATTACACACCATTCAGGTTTTACAATTACACAGCAACTAAGTGGAGTGAGCCTGTTGAGCTAATTGAGGTAGCATTAATCTATCTCAGGTGGATACTCACAGGCCTGAAAACTGAGCAGCCAACCCAGACATGACCCCAGGCTGATATTCAGCACCTGAACCTGCTGATACCACTATGGCTTCATTGTTTCTTGGAACTCAAAAGCTGCTTGATTACACATACCCGCATGGCAGTCAATCCTGGCTTTTGGCTGGACCAGCTTTTACAGTATCTGCAAATGGCAACTTGGCCTACCAGTGAAGTAGCATACAAGCACCTGAGATGGAGCTGTAATTGCTATCCTGAACTTCCACAGTGATGAATAACTAGATGCTGGTATGTTTCTGAGCTCTTCTGGACCCTCACAGATTTTGAACATAGCTGCTGGCTCCAGCCTTTCACTGAGAGTCCACAAGCTTCTATTCTGATCCCACTGCTGGTGACTCTAATCCCCAGATCCACCAGCCCCAGCAATGCCTCCCAGAAACACTGTTCTGCTCTACCTGTCTCCCTCCACTCACCT
The DNA here is from genome assembly GCA_013401335.1 of Brachypteracias leptosomus. Classification (NCBI taxonomy): domain Eukaryota; kingdom Metazoa; phylum Chordata; class Aves; order Coraciiformes; family Brachypteraciidae; genus Brachypteracias; species Brachypteracias leptosomus. Next base: position 25,665 of record VYZX01018080.1, read on the forward strand.
TCTGGACCGACCAAAAGCTTGAGCACACACCCCACACTTCAGCTTCCATCTTTACTATCACCACCTTACAAAATAAACTTCATGGGACAAAGACTGTATGAGCTAAGAATATACACTTTGCTGTGGAAAATTCTATGCAGAAGGAGGGATGTGTGGACAATCAAACCTCCCTGCAAATTCCAAAGCTATGGCACGTTTTACTTGTCCTTTGAAATGGGATCAGTGCCTGTTCAGGGGACCAGAACTACACTCAACCCTCTCCTGCACCTCCTCTTCCAAGTAATTTTCTCGGTAAAGCGAATCAGTGTTCAGATGAAGTGGTGTTGCCATAAAGTTTCAGTTCTTCCCGTGAGGCTACTTCAATAACCCTTATACCTTGATCAATGTCTCTGGTAGATAATCCACCAACTAAGGTGAATCCATCTGGGTGAACTTCATCTTAAGATCTTTTAACACGAACAGAACTTCTAAAAAAACCCCAAGCCCCTAACAACACTACTAAAGCTTTCAATTTTTTTTTTCTGCCATGAACTTCACTCTTGCAAATGAATGCTCAAAACTGGGAAGACCTGACACAGCAGATTTTTGAACTTTCTTAAACTTTGACTTCACACTGAAGAAACAGCCATCTGCTACTTTTCCTTGAAGTCTGGCTTAAGTATTTCTTTTAGCCTAGAGAAACCACGTACATCCTCCATACTCCTACTGCTGCACACTCTTAAGCAGGTGAGCCTCTGGCAGCAGTCTGAGAATTGGGAACTCTACCAATCTGATGTGTCCTTTGGGATCAGGTTGTGACCCAGTGGTTCCTATTCACTTTGGCAATTTGAAGCATACATGCGAGCCACTGTCTCTGCTAAATTCATAAAGAATTCAGGAGAGACTATGAAATTAAACATTAAACATGTTTTCATTATTTCTCTCTAGATAATTTGTGAGTCAGCCAAGGACAGATTCACCTACAAGCCCAGTTCTTGGCTCTGTGAGCAGCACAAACACCACAAAAATACATTGTCTGCATGGTCCAAGTCCTGCTTCTTCAATAAGAGCTGGATCTTCTATGAATTGCAACATACAGGACACTCCAAGACAGACTGCAACATCTACCTCTGTATATCTACCAATATTTTGGCTCTGATGCTTACAGTTGACTGTTCCTCACTGCTTACTACAACTCAGACACTAGTATAAAGAGCAAGTAGGGTGAGTATAAGTAAAACTATCTTTTAGGAGAAAGACACAAGGAACACAATTCACCAATATCCATTACAGGCACACTGAAATTGTGCAAGACGTGTTATGAAGATTGATTCTCCACCAGCTACCTCACTATATATCTGCACAGCATATAGCAATGGCACACAGACAGAAGTTAAAAATAGTTGGAGTCCCAAAAGCAGGAGAGTTGCAATCCCACCAAGAAGCAATATGCAGTCCAGATGAGGAAACAACAGTATGGCTTTCAGTATTCATTGCCAGCTTCACCACATTGCAAAGTAGCACTGATGTACCCTGAGTGCCCATTTGTCAGAGACCAAATGACTACCAGCTTACAGGATGAAGAACTTCATCTTCATTAATAAAAACACAGATGTGAAAGTATTATAGAGCTACTTTTCAAAAAAGGTATGTATGCACACATGTACAGACACAGATAAATTTAATTTTAGGTAAAGCAGATGGAAAGCCATCAGCTGAAAAGCTGCTTAGTGTTGGGACAGTACCTATACTTTTCAATACTAAGTCAGAGAAATGAAGTTTAGCAACTCATAGGAACTTAGCCTACAACATTCTCCATATTATAACACCTAAATACTTCAGGTGGAGACATCTGAGACTTTAGACTTCTAATTTACACAGTCATAAAATAAACTTTTAGAGTCATGAAGCATCTATTTGTTATTCTTTACAATAAAACCTTGCTTTGCCTAGACAGACGACCATCATAACCAGAAGAGCCCAGTGTAGAACAGCATTCTTGCCTGCGCGCTTGGACACAGTACCGTAAAAATACCGATAGTTGCAAGGCAGCCCTGACTGCCCCCAACCCAAGCACCAGCTGGCAGCAACAGGACTTTCACATGGTGAAACCATCAGTCCCAGTCCTTGAGGGAAGGAACTACTTCAGCTTTCGCACTTTCCCACCTCTCAACTCCTGTGTTTCTCTGCAAGCAAACACCACTCGTATCTCTCCCCCTGTCAGAACACCGGTAGCACAGTGGAAACAAAGCGAGCAATAGATCATTTCAGTTTTATACCACAGATTTCTTAGAGGAACATATTCAAAAGCAGACTTGTTACTAAGAGTTTCATTTATTTTATAACAGACATTTCACACTTTACAGTCCATCAAATACTAGTATATTCACAAATCTGACAGGACAGTTCTCAAAAGTTTGCTCTCTTTTTTTCAGTCATAGAATCATAGAACACCAGGTTGGAAAGGGACCTCAAGGATCTAGTCCAGCCTTTCATGGTAAAAATATAGTTTAAATGAGATGGTCCAGCACCCTGTCAAGCTAAGTCTTAAAACTGTCCAATGTGGGGGAAACCACCACTTCCCTTGGAAGACTATTCCAATGATTGGTCTCATGGTGAAAAATTTTCTTCTGGAGTCCAATCAGAATCTCCCCCGGAGTAACTTATACCCATTACCCCTTGTCTTTTACATGTGATTCCTTGTAAAAAGTCATATCACTTTGTTTAACAGATAGTATTCCCTCCTTTAAAGTCCCTTTTTTTCCTCCAGGATATGAATAGTTCTTAGTAAATTTTAAACCAAACAGTCAGCTTGTTGGGCTGTTTGCTGTTACCAAACAGCTAACTCCAGCTGATGGACTCATAAATACAGGACAGTGCTGTCACTGTTTGGAAACCAAAATGATCCTTGCTGACTATGCTGTCGTAAGACATTTACAGCAACATGAACAAACCTGGTATGGTGTTCGCATATTCTGGAACTCAACCTGCTTTGCACACAGTGTATTGAATAAATATAGATTATTTCTTTTTAATAACAGGCTGGATTTCCATTCAGTAAGATTACATGTATTATTTTTAGTCCTCAATAATAAAAAACATTAAGAAAACTTTTAGAAGTTGTTTTAAAGCACAACTTTCAGACTCTGAAATGCCAGTTCTACATTTTCCACCTCAAAAGGGACTCAGTGATCCTCCTGTTCTCCTCCCATTTCATTCTCATTCAAGCGTAATGAAGCAACGTGAAATCACTTTGCAAAATGCCAAAACCTCTCCATTCTCCATTCTTCAACTGTTTTTGCACTGCTGCTATGGAGAGGACAGAGGCCGCAGTAAGGAGCTAACAAATAGGCAGGTATGACTAGAAGGGGCACAGACTAGAAAATAAAACTGTCAGTAGGTTTTTCTTTATCATTCCCAGAAAAACCTTCAATTCTAAAAACTGAAATATATTTAGTCTTAGAAAATGCTCTAGAGACCAACTCCATGCCCCATGATAATAAGGCTGGCTTTAGCAGTACAACAGTAGAGATAAACGTGACTTGCAGCAGCAATAAGGCAGCTGTTCACAATACTCCAAGAATTTGGGTATTTTACTCATTACACTTTCTGCTCTGATAAACAGAGGACTAGAAAAAAAGGCAATCTACTGACTTGTATCTTGGTTGCACTCCAAAAAGCTCAAAAATCTTAATATTTACATACTCCACCACCATCAGATTTGACAGGAGAAGAGAGTCAGTGGACATTTTAAGGTCCATCATTGCTACTTTCTGTATCCATCATTTATTCTAATTTTCACAAAGGGAAAAAATTGCTCAGCTGTAGAGATTTACCACCGCTGAAATTCAAAGGGCCTGTAATATCAGCATTTGATCAGGAGAAAACTGGAGGAGATGCTCTTTCCTAACCTAATATGAAAGAAACTAAACTAACCAACATATTGTGTTTGAAACACTATGATCTATGGGTGCAACCTGTTGCATTAGTTGTGTGAGATGAAAAAGTCTAGACCAAGTACATAAGAGCGTAGCAATATTTAAAGCCTGAGGCACTTTTGGAGGTGAAGATCCAGAATCATAGAATGGTTTAGGTTGGAAGGGACCTCCATTAAAGTCTCTGCTGAACATCTCTGATTCTGTAGATCCATGGATTTCTATACAGACAGACTGACTGCAACAACTGTCCTGCTCAATATCTAACTGAATAGGACAGAGAAACTACAAATGAAAAGTCAACTTTTAGACTGGAAGCAGAGGAGGAGGACAGTCTAGATTTTTTGTTTTCAGTAGCAAAAGCAATGGTTTTATCTCTAATATCATTATGTATCTATTTCCCAAGGTTCTTGCATTATATGGATGTTTCACTCCTGTAGTTGGGCACTACAGTTTATTAAAAGGGAATCCAGTTTGCACTGCTGGACTTTAACACAGTAAAAGATCAGTTCCTGGCTGCACCCACTTCCCACAACACTATTAATTTTGCTTTCATATCGTGCTTCTCTGTCCCACTCTAGGAACTGAGTGGAGACTGGCAACTTGTGCTTATAGCTTCCCAGAGCCCTGTGTCCGGGACACTGCACTGAGATGAATAAAATTAATGGTAAAATTACAACATCTCCACGAGGCAAAGCAACCATACTCACACCCTACACAAGCAGCCATCCTAATGAACATCAGAACTATATATCCTGATAATGGAATTGCTAAAGTAAATTAGTAAATTCAGATGACAGAAAGCAGGTGTTGTCGAAGTTCCACCCATTAAAGGTGTACACAGGCAATAGATTCAAATAAAATTTCAAATAGATTCAACATGTGACACTGCTTTTAAACAATACAGGTATTTCATAGGAGCAGGATTTGTTTAGAGACCAAAATTAGTGGTATTTTTCTGGTTATCAGACTAGGAAAAGCAAAATTCAGTGTTCAAAGGGTAAAGTCAACTTTCTCAGCACTTTCCACTGATTCTGCATGCTTCAAAAAATCTCTTTAGGCATAAGCAGCCAACTTGAAATCATCTGATATGGGTCTTCTCTCAGAGAAGCATACTTGCAACCTTTTGAAATTTTGGACTTAGAAAAGTGAGTGTATAGAACCGTACTGCATCCCTCTTCAAAAGCAGAGGGATTGTTTCACATCTATGACCAGTAGAGTCTATGGAAAAGCAAGTTTATACCTAAGGAATTTAGCTTTTTAGTAAAGAACATACATATTTTTCAGGACAAATTGTCAACAACCAGTCTTTCAGACAGATGTCCATAGTCAGAGTTGAAATACGCAAAGAAAGGAATAGAGACTTAAGAAGTCTTTCTTAGACCGCAGTCTTAAGTCAGATCTGGTCATTCCATAGGAGTATTATGTGAAAGACAGTCACTTGTACAGCACAAGAAGGGCCCAGAATGGTAGCCATAAAAAACCCCCCCACAACCAAAAGGAAAAAGGTAATGTCCAAAGATCATCTGACAGCTCTGATTTTTCATTGGATTTTCTCCTCCCTTCAGACAGAATAGGCAGAAAGACCAAACAGATGAAAATTGGAAGCTGATAAAGCACTAGAAATTCTTCAGTCAACAAAACTACTTAGGACATTTTCAGCTCACTGCCCCAAGAATCTTACTGAATAAGTACTTTGAAGACAAAATAGTAGTTTGAACACTGGGGCAACTGTTACTTTGAATGGTAAAGCAAGAGGTTTCTGGAGAGGTGGACAGCAAGCGATAAAGAAATTGAAACGTCCCTTACACAGGTATTGTGATCACTGGTTTTGCCTACTGATTTTTAGAAGACTATATACCAACAACATCAACTAGAATTAAATGAAGAAACTTGTATACAAGTTGAAATATTATTCAGCCCAAACTTGAGTTATTGGAGGAGAAAAAAAATTGGCAAATTAAGTATTTTAAATGGTGGTTATGTAAAATTAAACAAAAAAGTGACTAGTTTATATCAGAAAACTGATTAGACCCTGAAGTAAGGATCAAGGATCGTAACCCAGCATGTAAGAGGAATGAAGAGTAAATATTGCCTACAGGCCCTACTAGATCTGTAAATCTAAGTTGGAAAAGGTAATTATTTCTCATTGAAAACTCTAATGGTATATGACTTAATTGTAAGGACCAGCTTGACAAAATAAATACAGATATATTAATCTTATCAATAATAACTGGCAGCATAGCCAGTTAAAAAAAAAAAAAGTATTGAAGAGGCAGGCTTTGCTTTGAATTCTTTTCCAGAAAAGAGATTTTAACAACGTTTTCAGAGGAAGACGACAAGAAAAAAGAGGCAGCAACAGAAATGCAACATTGGAAACACTGCTGAGGACTTATTTACCTGGGAGGTGCAAAGCTATTGATAAAAACTTTCAGTGATGCCTCTCAGCTGGGTGTGCCAAACAGTAATGCTGCTGCTCCTCGTGTGATAATTGTGACTGCTAAAGCTCTCAGTCAGATCAGAAGGCTGATGGATACTATAGAGATACTGCTTAAACCACACCATGAAAGCAAATGAGACCTGAATCCATTCCACTACCACTCAGGAACAAGTCTTACTAATGAGGTATGCTACCCTCACATTGCAGGGAGTGCATTGCTGGACAGGTCTGTTGCTTTTCAATTTATAGTCCTGTCACAGTGTAACCTTAAGGTAATTTCAGTAGAAAATACAAACCTATCTCCTACTGCTTGCATTCAAATCTCATCTTCACTCAACAAGAAGCAACTCCCCACCGTGACCTTACTATTTACACCTGAAGGCACAGCGCTTCCAACTGAGAGCCACCAAATGAACTGATAGTTTTCCTAGATACAAACAAGTATAAATTGTTCTGAGGTTCACTGTGGAGATGGTATTTCAATTGTACCACATGCACCACTCCAATACACTGGATGACCCTGAATAAGGACAGAAGATGAGGGAAGGGAGAAAAGACATGTTGGCTTAGGATGGGATAAAGGTATTACCAGAATCATTTCTGCAGGAGGTGCAGCTTTGCAAACATTTAAACCAACTAATTATGTTTCCCACCTCCCTAAGTCTCAATGCAATCCATAACAACTTAAACTCTCTTATGCTCATAC
>VYZX01018081.1:11734-32477 GCA_013401335.1 Brachypteracias leptosomus
AAAAAAAAAAAAAAAAAAGCAACAGCTTTCTTCTAATTGTTACAAATCAAACAAATGAAAAAAGTCCCTTATTTTTAAATAAGAACATGAAAAAGATTTGATGAAAAGAGTCCTCCCTTTTATTAATTAGCAGATTAAAAAGCTCTGATACTATGCTTTACTTCCCCTCTGCTACTCTTAAGACCACACCTGAAGTACTGTGTCTGGTTCTGAGCTTCCCCAGGCACAGACATACTGGAGAGAGTACAGTGAAGCTCTGTAAAGATGATGAAGAGACTAGAGCAACTCTCATATGAGTAAAGGTTGAGATAGCTGGGACTGTTTAGCCTGGAGAATGGAACATTTTGGAGGTGATCTTAGCAATGTGTACAATACGTGATGGGAGGCTGTAAAGAAGAAAGAGCCAGGCTCTTTTCAGTGGTGCACAATGATAGGACCAGAAGCAATGGGCACAATCTGAAACACAGGAGGTTCCTCCTGAACATCAGGAAACACTTTTTCACTGTGGGGGTGACCAAGCACTGGAACAAGTTGACTAGAGAGGTTGTGAAGTTTCCATTCTTCATGATATTCAAAAGCTATCTGGACATGGTCCTGAGCAACTGGCTCTAGGTGACCCTGATTGAGCATGGAGGTTGAATAAGATGACCTTCAGATATCCTTTACAACCTCAATCATTCTATGATCCTGTGATTGTTATTCTTCCCCTCCCCTCCCCCCCCATTATATTTTACCACTTGTCAATTGCTTCTCTTGAAGCAGCAACAACCCAACACCAGATTGGATGAGGTACTGAGATAGTGGAATAAGACAGATTTCCTGAGTACTTAGTATCACAGATGTCACAAGGCCACTGGCACATGTAATATCTTAGGGGTTTCAGTCTGTTTCAAATTAACCCATTTGTACTGTGATTCACACATGTGAGAAGATTTAATGTAATTTTAGCTAGTTCTGGATTTGGAAGGTTAGGATCAGTAAGGCTAGGTGATTCAGAGCCCCAGGTCTTTCCATCTGATTCCACAATTGCATAGATTTCTTCTTTCCATTTTTTTTCATATCTTTACCAAAGTATCATACTAAAAGCTGGTGGCAGTATTTTAGATAAGGTCTTATCAGTGCTAAGTGTACAAGAGATCTGTCCTGTGTCCGGGCCTCCATTGTCATGCTGCATTTTATCACATTGCTCCATGCTTTCATTAGGTAAATATAAATAAAATTAAAATAAAAATAAAATTAAGAAGATATTTTGGCAAGTAGAAACTTTAAAAGCCCTTTTGTTTTGAATGAAAAGCTATAAAGCAATGCAATTAATTGTAAGTTTCACACAATATGGGACAAGTTAGGGAAAAGTTGATGTACAGATTCATAGGTATCTGTATTTCAAGGGCAGAACTTGGATAACAGTTGTATTAAAGAGGACAGCACCTTAAAGATAAGGGAACTTTCCTTCCTCTCTGCTTCCTAAGGATAAGAAATTATCTTTCTCCTGATCCTACACTTAAAACACGTGCAATGTAAGATATAGGTAATTTTGTCCTCTTTAACTGGAACAAAAATGCTGATTAAGTTTTTCTTTTCAAGGAATTACCACAAAGGGAGTATTTTTCTTCCATTTGTAAATGCTGAAGAATAGAAAAGGAAAACAAAAGGGAGTTCTATTTTATAGGCTTTCTCTTCCAAAGTTTAATGTAAAGAAAGATAATATTGCCCCATTAAGGCTTAAAGTGAGGATTTATCCATTAAATGCTACTTTTTAATGGATTCTGAAAGAGCTGATTGATTTTTTTAGAAGCTTCAGATTTGTACAAGTTGTAAGCTGAAGTAAGGCACTATACTGCATTTACAGTTTTAGTTTTAAATATTGAAAACAATATGTGTACAAGGATTATTAATAGAAAGGATAATTAAATAGAAAGGATAATTAAATTGCTAGCTTAAAGGGAAATTTCTACGATGTTGATCATAATGTGCTGACTGCCATCAATTTTCTATAACTAAAATATAGACAAGGAAAAACAATATAAATGCTAACAAAGAATAAATAAAAATATTTTAAAAATCTATAAGCAGATGTAGAGATTACCTTGAAACACTCTATGCCCAGCTTTTCTCACTGTAGAGGGTACAGAGCAGTTAAGAACTGGCTGTTAATTTTGGTGATGGAATTATAGGTAATGTGTTTGATAGTTAGAGAGAATTAATTAGTTAAATTTAAAAGCTTTGAGGAGCTTTTTATGCCCCTAATTTTTACTAGAGAGACCTAGTGGAAGAAGATGTTCTTTCCTTCTCCTTTTCAAAACTTAATCATGATGTAGACTAGCAAGGGCAAAGGGATACCATGTTTCTACACAGAGAAACTAGGTTTGAAGGGTAGATACACGATCCCTGTACTGAAGAATACGAGGTAATTTGGCTGCATGGCATTGGGAGTCAGTTTGCAACAAAAAAATGCTGCATAAAGGATTTATGCAGAGTCCTTCAAATACTGGGATCTGCGACTGATATTCCCTAGAGTTTCATTGCCATGGTGTGAGTTATTGTTGATGGTTTCTGTTCTTTTTTAATGTCCACTTTCCAAAGTGGGGGAAGGGGGGGGGGGGAGGGGAGCGGTATAAAAAAGTAAGGGAAAACTGGAAAACCTGTGCTAGGCTAACATGAATGACAGCTGTTGAAATGTGAGACTCTAGGGATGGATCATCAGGGTTAAAGATGGTGTATAAAAGCAACCTGATTTTTAGCTCAGCCCACATCAGTTCTTGTTGCAAAGGCAAGGAGTGAGATAAGGAAATCACTCTTACATATTTTGGTTTTTCTTCTTTGGGCAAACTTACTCTCAGGCAAGCAGCTGATGATAACAGTTTTCCTCTATACCTCTGTTTCACTTAGGCACAATACCATTCCTTGGTATTAATGATTCTTTTGTCTCTGGTCCAGGATTTACCATAGCTCAGTACACTTCATCTCTTTGTACGTCAATCATCATGCCTCAGTCACACAAGGGTCAGCTCAAGAGGATGGTCGTGCCTTAGAGCTTGTCACCTCTCTTGAATGATGTGGGATTTCCAGACTTCTTATATTCAATGGCCATGTGATTCAATTCCAGCCTTCAGAATTTCAGCCCTCTGCAATCTCATCTTACATCTAATGGGTGGGTAGAAAGAAAGTGGCCATGTCTCTACATAAGTACTAAACTAAGAACACATGCATATAGCTAAGTTAGAGGCTCCCTTACTTCTCTTTCTCCTTTTCTTTTATCCAGTAAAGCCCAGTACTGTTATCTATGAGGGAGAAAGTATGTCTGAGTTTTCTTATACCCAGGAACTACACCCAGAAAATATGCACACACATTTTTATGACAAAATCACTTGATGTGCCTCTGTTTGGCAGAATATTATGTTACAGGTTTGTCAGTCGTAAACAAATTGCTATCTGGAAATTAGGACTAATCTAACAGGAGATAATGAAATTATCTCATTACAAGTCCTTAGAAGTGAAGAAAGCTAATCTGCTGATAGGAGAGATGACATTACAGTAAACAGCAGGATTGGAATAACTAGATGTCCTTGGCTTGGTGAGAACTGGCTTTCTGTGTTGTGAATAGAAGTTAAGGTTATGGGGACTAACCCTAGTCCTATTAAACTCAACAGTCATTGGATTCATTTGGACCAGAATTTTATTCTGTTTCTCTTCTTATGGGGAAACTGGAGCAAGAATGCTCTATGTAGGCTGTCTGCCTTCTTCATGGCTAAATGCAAATGTCATAATCTTTGCTTTAGAGAGGAAAGCTTTATCCTAAATAATAGGCTGTGGTTATGAATTATGAATTCCACTGCCTGGGCTGCAGCAACTGACTTCCATCATAACATGAACTCTCATACTCTTTCTCTTCCTGAATTCCAGAAAATAAAACACTTCAAAAAAATCCCTACTTGTCTGCCCCAAAAAGTAAACTGTCCAGACTAATGAGAATGATTACAAGTAAAGTCCTTGGTGAATATGAATGAAGATTGCATTATTCATGATATTTGAATGGCATTATTTAACTGATTATAATTATAAAACAAATTGAAATTTGTTTAATGTAAATTTTGTGACAATATAAACCAGCTCTTTCTGTTCTAAACTTTTTTTATAGGTTGCTAGTGCTTTCAACTTGATTTAAAAAAAATAAAAGGGGTATTTAATTGCAATGAAAACATTGTAAAGGCCCAATGGCATGGATATAGAAAGCATAAATCCCCAAGCATTCCCATCACTCAGTGTGGTGGTTTAAACCCTGACGGGACCGGGCACCACATGGCTGCTGCCCCCCCACTCCCTGGACAGGAACGGGAGAGGTAGCAAAATACAAACCCTGAGGGTAGAGATAAGGAGAATTTAATACAACGATGCAAAAGCAACAATCACAACAACAGTAACAGCAACAGGGATAACAATGTACACAACAAGAGGTATAAAGGTACAGACTGTGTGGATACAGCTACAGACACAGAGCGAGGCAGCCCGGGTGAGACAAAGCCGGGACTGCTCTGCCTGCGCCTTGAGTACCGGACATGATGTCAGCATGGTATCGAATAGGAACTCCTGGTGAAAATTAACCCTATCCTGGCTGAACCAGGACATTATCCACCCCTTATTCTATACCATCTACGTTATGCCCAGCAGCCATTTAACAATTAACAAAGTACAACATAATTCACTGGCCGTTCTCACCCAAGATTAAGTCCCCTTGNCTGCGATAGTTTCCACAGTCAGGTCCACCCCTCGATCTCGAGCCCATCTGTATGTCGCATCCCTTCCTTGATGGCCCGAGGTCTCATGGGCCCATCGAGCTATAAACAATTCACCCTTACGCTGCCAGTCCAGATCTACCTGAGCCACTTTGATCTTGGCAGCCTGGTCCACCTGTTGGTTGTTTTGATGTTCTTCAGTGGCTCGACTCTACCCCAGGGTACTGAAGGGATTGGCTGATGCAGTTGGTGAGCCACTCTGCATTATATTTGAGAAGTCATGGCAGTCAGGAGAAGTCCCCGTAAACTGGAGAAAGGGAAATATCATACCCATCTTTAAAAAGTGTAGAAAAGAAGACCCTGGGAACTACTGCCCTGTCAGCCTCACCTCTGTGCCTGGGAATATTATGGAACAGATCCTCCTGGAGGATATGCTAAGGCACATGGAGGACAGGGAAGTAATCCTAAGCAGTCAGCATGGGTTTACTAGGGGCAAGTCCTGCCTGACCAACCTAGTGGCCTTCTACAATGAAGTGACTGCATCAGTCACCAAGAGAAGACCTATGGATGTCATCTATCTGGACTTCTGCAAGGCCTTTGACACAGTCCCCCACAACATCCTTACCTCTTTCTCTTCATGCAAGGAACATGGAAGTAAAATATTATGATGTTATATACCATGCAAATGCATTTCATGATGACTCTGGTTTAGCCACAATGGTACTGATTTCAATACACTGGTCCTGGTGTCCTGCTGTGTCAAGGCTTTGCAGCAGGAACTGAGGCTCCCGTTATTTACTTTTAAAATTATTTCTTCCCGTAAGTAGGACACTATATGTTTAGACATGGCAGTATCATGTTAACATGCAATTGCTATACTTCCTTGCAATTTAAAATAGTTTTAGTTTTTCACATGGAAGTAAGAAAGTCCATGAAAACAATTTGGAAGATACTACTCATGATGACTCTTTCAGACTGAGACAACCTCTCCAAGCCTTGCTAGCATAGCTTCCCCTAGCTGACAACCTTCTCAGATTGACTACAATGCTATGAAATACAAGTAATAGTTTGTAAAGGGGATGATTGGTCTGGTTTTGGCAAGAAAGCAATTGAGCAAGCTTCAATTAATGTACAAGCAAGACTTAATTTTGGATACGAGTATTTTTTTTCTCTGTTTGTCATCACTAAACTTATAAAACACAGGACCTGGAATCTGACTGGGGAATAGATCTGTTCTAAAGCAGGGAGGTTGGACTAGATGATCTTCAGAGGTCCCTTCCAACCCCTACCATTCTGAGATTCTGTGAATGGCAGATAGATTCCAGCTCTGCCACAAAAAGATAAGTGAAATTTTGCAAGTCCATTTTACCATCACTGTCTCAAATTCCCCATCTGTAACAGGATATATTACTCTAATCTTCTGTCATGATGCCATGAATGTAAATGACTCCACATAAAATAAGTTTTGTTGGTAATTGCCATTACTGAGAACACATGCCATCCGTTTTCTTAGCCATGCCTGCTAGCTACTTCCTCACACACTATAATTCCAAAGTTCATCCCAAGATTTAGCAAGATAGATGGAATTGGTGGTGTGGGCAATTCACTGGTACATACAGCACTTAGTGTTGAAGAAACCATTTGGGCTACTCTGGCATCAAGATTAAATGTTAAACAGGTATAATTTTACATAAAATGGAAGATCTTCATTCCAGCTGTGGGAAGAGCAACTGCTTGTCTATTTGTGGAGACCTAGGAAGGAGATGCTTCCTCTCTCCTATCCTGTAGTCTTATTGGCTTACCCTCATGAGACATATGCGTACTGCCCCACTTAACTCTTCTTGTCATGTTTTAAATCTCCTTTTTCTTGTTTACTTCTCTGATTTTTCCTCCCTTTACCATTTTCTACTCCTTTCATTTTTCTCTTTTTACATCATTATAGTGTATCTAATGCCCTGTGCACTCCTTTTCTGCTACACTCTCTTCTATGTCTTTTCTGATGTTCCCCTCTGAATGCCAACTAGTACAATCTAAGAGAAAAGGGGACTTATTTCCAATGGGAGCAAGTTTTTAGCTTTCTAGGACCACCAGGAGATAAAAGTTGTCTTTATTTAGGGACACACTGAAACTAATGGTGATCTGATCAGATGGTGTTGTGGGAACCATGAGCAAAGTGACTGATACAAGGTGAGGTAGAAGAAAACTAGCTCAGACGAGGGAGGATGAAGCAGGCTTGTCTGCAGTTTATTTGCCTTCTGCTTGCACACCTCTGCATGAACTAACAGTTTGCCTCCCCAGCTGAAAGCACATCTATTTACATACATTTTTATTAGAGGTGGCAGCTTGTCACTCCAGTGCATCCTTCTGTTGCAGTGACATGACACAACATAGTAGTGTGATGAAGTGAAATCTGCATCAGATATATATAGAATTATATGTGCCTGTGTCCAACAGGAGAAAAACACTATTAGATCACAGAGCCAGTTCGCTAGGTGATATATATGGTTATGAATCTCTCATTTGCCAAGTGATGGCTCAACTATATCATTTACTGTTTCAGTACCATTAAATCAACATGAAATAATTATTAGACAATTTCATATTTGTTCATCATTTTGTCACCTTCAAAAAGGGATAGTCATAGTCACAGGCCATGTTTGGAAGCTGCATAATGAGCATATGGGTTGAGCCAGGGAGCAAATAAGATGGGATTCCAGTGTTCGCAGCAATTTTATTAGAGAGCTGCAAGAAGCTGCAATGACATTTTCATAATAAATTATTCTATTCACATTGCTGGTTGGGTTTCAGTCACGGAAACACAATAGTGAGCAAAGGTCTCACAGTCTAGCATTGTCTAGTGTTGTCTCAGAAGGCTTATGCTCTGTTTCAGGTTCGGGTGGTGACTTGTCTTGGACTTTAGAGGAGGCCTCTCAATTTTCTGTGAGGAAGATTCAGTTACAAGAGAAATTTTCTCATTCTTTTTAAAATACACTTTTAGTCGACTTAAGATTCATAAAACCATTTCTTGACAATTATCAAATTTTACCATTTTCATCAAAATGCTGTTTTCATGTTTGTGTGATGTTTGTGATTCTTTATTTTCTTCTCCTTTGTTTTTCAACAAGAACAACACATTTTTTTTCTAAGTACCTCTATTGCTTAGCTAGTGAGACTGCAGAGGAGACTTTTCCCAATGAAAATGTGAAGTTTTATAACTGCACATGAGGACCCAGCTTCAACCCATGCTTCCAAATACTTTTGAAGCCCACACCACCCAAGATTAAAAGAATCAGGGTGGGTGAGGAAAATACATTTCTTAGTACAGTTGGGCACTTACTTTCATCAGAACTGCATGGGATGACAATGCACAGTGATCCCATCAATGGCTATAAGTATAGCAAAACAAATTACATCACTTATTCACTGTAAAGTTTCAATGAGGACAAACCTGCATGTCCCTGGTTTATCTTCCTTTGTCTAACTTCCTGCAATTATATGTTTTCTCATATTATTGACAAAATTACATTTAAGGAGAATAATACTACCATACTCCTTATTTATTTGACTGTAGTTAAATTTCTTTGTTTTGAAAGCAAGTTTGAATTTTGAAAAATTGAGCTGAAAGTATTTGCTTTTTTTTTCCTATTAGCTTTATCTGTCAGCCTGGCAAGTTTCTGTGAGAAACAGATGACTGTCTCTTTCTGTCGGAGTGTCAGTAACTGATTTACACAAGGAGTAGATAAAATGTGAATGTACATAGTCTTGTTTTAAAGTTGATTGGGGGGTTTGACCTACATATTAAAGTGTTAGCGTGTGTGTGAAAGATCTAAGTCCCCAATCCTGAACGTATCAGATATATTCTTTTTAGAGGTGGGAGATGAGGTAGTGACATATAACACTGCTTGGATGCATCATTTTGCAGTGACTGTTGGAGGAACTTGTAAGAAAAGAAGCCTGCTGGACCACCTACACCACCTGTGAGAGAAGTAGCTAGTCCTAGGGATATGGTTAGTGGTCAAGGCATATAAAAAACCCTCAGCTGTGAAAATCTGAGATGAAATAGACAATTTAATTAGATATCCAGGTTTTAAAAAAATTAAGCTATACCTGCATAGATATTCCAAAAATCCCAGATCCTACTTAAACAAGTAAATGAAGTTTTCAGATATGAAAAGGTCTTGTATGCTGTGCCCAGCCTTTTAATTTTGCTGCATAAATGCTATCTGAGCGCCTTTAGAAACCTGTCTAACTATTTAGGTGCCTGTAGTGTGATGAATCTCCAGTATCTGACCCTATACATCATGAATCCTGCTCCCAGTGTCACCAGCAAACTGGAAATTCTATGGTAGCTTCAAATGGCTAAAAAGGTGAATTTTCTAGTAGACTAATGATAAGAGCAATCTTATTCAATATTCTCTGTTAGGTGTAATTTAATATTAATCTTTTAAGGACTGTGGCCTTTTGATTTTCAAAGTGTAATGTGGTTCAGACCCTTATATTCAGCAACTACAACCTCACTGTGAAGTTTATAGAGAACATCCCTTGATTTGATGGCACTCGGAGTGGGGTGTATTTTGAAATTTTTGTCATCTGCAAAGTTGTGGGTGGTGATTTAGGTTTACAAGAAACACACTTTCACT
The DNA here is from genome assembly GCA_013401335.1 of Brachypteracias leptosomus. Lineage (NCBI taxonomy): Eukaryota > Metazoa > Chordata > Aves > Coraciiformes > Brachypteraciidae > Brachypteracias > Brachypteracias leptosomus. Next base: position 21,108 of record VYZX01018081.1, read on the forward strand.
GAATATTTTTACTTTGATAATTTTTTATCTGTTTATTGGTGATGAATGGGGCCAGTTGATACCTTTCATTGTTTTTCAGGTTGTTTGAAATTTAGGAAAAAAAGATATCAACACAATGATCAAGTGTTTTCCATCTCAGATATAAAGGGTAAATATGTTCAGATTTTTTTTTTCTTGAAAAGCTTGCAAATGAGCAAGTGCAACACTACTGTTTTCCTTAAGCTTTCCCTCAGAAATCTGAAATTTTAAGTAAAAAATCAACATTTCTTACAAGTACTACAGCACAATTACAATGTGGCTGGCTTTCAGCCAATTGTTCCAATGAGGTGCAGGCTAAAGTGTATTATTCTGTAGGCTGCTTTCACCTGCATCATAGGAACAGTTTTTTTACAGGTGTAAATAACCATTCAGTGGAGTTTTGCCAGCTGAAATTAACTTACTTTCTTCACTGTGAAGACATTTTAAGTTTTTTTTATAATTAAATCCCTTTATTTTTCTTTCCCATACTCTGTTTCCACAATGCCAGCTATGTTTAGTTTTTACTTTCCAGGAGCAAAGGGGTGTGTGCTACATCTTCCCCTTAAACTGAGCCTTGATTCTTTTCAAGGTTCTGAGTTAGCACACCATTTGAAGATACCAGATTGTGTAAGAGGATAAACTCAGTGGTACTGTGGCAAACTGATTATAAGCCACGCTCTGCCCTTTTGAAACACTAAAATAAGATGCTTTTCAGTATGCACTATTACCACTACTTGAATTTAATCTGTGTCTGTTGTTTAGCTTCAATAACTTTCTTTCTAATAGTAGAACAGAACTTAATCTTTAAGTGAATGAACACCAAAGTGGAACAAAACTTAGGTTCCTGCTTGTTAACAATAACATATTCTTCAGAGCTCAACAATAAAGAAGTTCTCAAGTTACACATAGAGTTAAAACAAAAGGGTTGGAAATGGTGTCACATGCTTAAATATTCACCAACAAAAGTTTGCTTTGAAGTTTGGTTTGTGAAATTTCCACTTGTGTCATGTCATATAAAGCCACACAATTAAGAAAATGCACAATAAATCACATGGCAGAAGTGATTAATCAAGAAAACTGAGCATTTTCAAAAGCTTGTTTGCCATCCAGGCTCCAAAGATATTCAAACAGCTTTGAATATTAGGGTGAGAATTTTTCAGTATGTCTTCTAGTAATTAAGAGAGAAAAAAAAAGGAAAACAAAATTTATCCAAAAACATATTTATTGGTAATTCTTGTTTTTTTGTGATTCTGTATTTTCAATTTGCTTAATGTTCCTGAAGAGTTGTGATAGACATTCTGCAAATCAAAGTGAGGTGATCATATGCTTAGTTTTTGCTATGAATTAATCATCTCAAAGATTATGACAATCTCATCTTTTCCTCTTCTCCTCCCACACTGTTTCTGTCCACCTACAGTACCATTCTTGGTCCACTGAGCTGATGTAACTGAAAAACAAAAAGCTGCATAGCTTGAAACAAAGAATAAGAACCTGCAACAATTAAGGTGATGAAAGAAATGGGTTTTTGCCACTAAACAGAAGTAAAACTCCCTATGAAGTTAGGTGAATCCACTGAGAGATAGATCAGATGCTGGCAGTTTCATTTGGTGTGTTCCTGTTAAAGAGAGAAGTGCTTCAGTTGGGCTTTCATACTAACATTTCTCAGGCTGCTTTCCACCCTCATTTTAAATTCAACCACAACAGAGATTGTAGTTTACATTGACAGAATCTGAAATTAAGTGCATGCATGGGGCTATATCTTCTATTCTGGGAATTGTCAAGGTTTGCTTTCCAGTGCAATAAGGTACCCTGCAAGAGACAGAGAGATGAAATTGCTTTTTTAAAAATTCAGTTTTTCTGAGACTATTCTGGCTTCTACATTTAAAATGTGGGAGATTTGTTTTGGTGGGGTGGGTTTTTTGGTGTGTGTCCTGGTTTGAGTCAGAACTGAACTAATTCTGTTCAATGATTTTACTTTTCAACTATGTCTCTTCTAAGTAACTGCACTTTCTGAAGTTAACAGCACGATTTCATAGACAATGTCTGCTTCTAACAGTGATAATGTTTGATGTTTAGAGTTGCTAATTAGGATGGGTGTGCAGACCAAGGTCACTGATAAATTTTCGTGCCACATCAGGGGATGCAAAAGTAAGAGACCTCACCTCTGGGGAGGAGTGGCGAGGATGGATCCAATTGACTAACCAGATATTCCATCCAATATACGTCATGTTCAGTATAAAACTGAGGGATCACAAGGGTCAAGCTGTCTTTCTCTTCCTCTTCTTCAAGAGCTGTCACACAAGGAGGACTCCATACATTCTGCCTTTAGTACCAATCCATGTGTTCCAGAATCCAGCTCCTGAACCTGGTTCCTGTCTGCCACTGAGCCCAGTCTGGGACATCTCCAGCACCTGCTCCACAGCATCAGTGGTGACAGTGATGTAATTGCCAGTGGGGAGGGAGAGGTTAGGTTCTATACTAGTTTTGTATATATTCTATTTTATTATTATTGTTATCTTCATTAAAACTGTTTCAGTTTTTTGTTCTAATCCATATGTTTTTCTGTTGCGGTCATGACGGACAAAGTGACAAGACAACAAATCTTAGTAAAAGCAAGCAAGCAAAAGGCCTTTATTGTTCTCCTTCTCTGTATATTTATACTTTCTTTTCTCCTTGTTTTCCCCAGATGTGTCTTTTCCCCATTGGTCCAAAGTTGTTATGCTTCTTTGTCATTGGATAATACTTGCACAGTTCATCACAACTCAGCTTTTCNAAGCAGATCATGCACCTGCAAACATCGTCTCACACACTGGCTGTAGGTGAGATGATGTTTTGCCAGTATTTTTCCAGAATCTGCTGAAAGTATAAAGGTGCCGAGATGGAGCAGCTGGGGGGAGGGGAGGGGGAGAGGGAGGAGCCGACGGAGAGAGAGCAACCCATTGTACAAGGGACACCTTGGCTCGCTCCGTAGGATCCCTCATCTCCTTCTCTGCAATGATCTGGATCGTCCTATTTACTGTCTTCTTCAGCAGTCTTTCGCCAGTAATGGGGTTGGTAAGATTCGACTAATAGGGAGCACACAGCACACCTTGCTAGCTCACTGCTTATGCACAGCCTGCAGCTGAGCAGGCTTCTCTTAAAGGGATACACTATGCCTGCCGCTTGGCATAGAGCAGACTTTTCTTAAAGAGGAATGCACCATACTAATTATCACTTTCACAAGACTATAGCTGAACACTAAATCTCACTGTTATCTCACTAAATATCGTGCCCTGAGTGTGTTTGAGAACAGAGATCCTCTCGAACCTGGAACAATATGGCAGCTGGTCGGAATGTGTTCTTCAGAGTATTACTATTCACATTTCAGCTCTGTATGACTCAATACAATTTGCTATGATGCTCATTTTGTAGCAGTCCCAGTTCTTGTGAAGTCACAGCAAAAGTGAATTTGCAAATAAAGGCTGGTTCTGTTTGGTTCTCTGGGTTGATGGGATGCCAGATTTCAGATTTCAGTGGCATTAGGTGGACTGTAATAGATTCTGTAATGTTTTCCTATTAAAAGAACTATATTCTATACTTGTAGGAGACAGCAAAAAGGCAGTCTCTCACTACAAATTTCTACAGATAAATTCATGGTGTGTATTCACCAGAGTTTCTTCATATTGATTTTTCATTTTAGAAATCACTTTACCATTGCAGCACCTTGATAAGTTTATATATTAAAGCATAATACATTAATATTTTCTTGCTGCCCAAAAGCCACACACAGAGACTCCTTGCTGTCTAATGATATACAAGAATGAACAAAAAGAGGTTGAAAAGGGTGATCTTTACAATGGAAATGCAACTGATTTATAGCCCCCAAATGGGAAATTGTTATAGTTGTGGTAATACTCTCTCATATAAGCTGCCAAAGTGGAGAGCAGCTTGGCCAGTAAAGACCTATTTTCTAAAATGGGAGAAATCATTGGTCCTGCAACGTCCAGCCAAAAGGCAGTTATCAAAACTTGTGAAAGTTTCCTAAAGGCATCAAGAATGGGGAAGGGAAGCTAACTAAAGGGTTCAGTGTTCATTGTACAACCATGGGAAGAAAGTAGGGAAAGATCTTATCTCCCAGACATTTGCATTAGATGTGAGCTATGTCTAAAATAACAGAAAGAAGATTTTTTTTCCCTGGATCTTGCACTTTATATCTTAGCTGTTTAAGACAAAACTTCACAACTGCAGATGCCACAGATGAAGTGTGGTTTGGTGCATTAAGGAAGCCAGGCCTAAGGAGTGGGGCTGGAAACCTTCTCCTGTTGTCTTGCAGGGAATCATGTCTCCCTTTCTTTTGTTCTGGGCTGCAGGAGGCTGCCCTGCTTATATTTGCCCCTTGTACAAAGGATTGTGCATTTCTTTCACCAGGTGGTTGTGGTCTCTTCCCTCCTCCCAAGTATGACAAAAACTCTGCCTTTTGCATTAGTGTCTGAGTTACAGATATCTGCTGGGCCCAGAGATGGCTGTAGAGCTTTCTAAAAGCTTTTTTGGACATGTGCTCAAACTATTGCCCCCTACCTGGTCACACATTTATATTTTGAAGTTACTTGTGGATGCATAAGGTTTATTTTGAGTCTGTGTTAATGCTTCTGTGAAATTAATACTTTACTCTCTACTTAAAATAATGTGCATGTTCTGGGGAAATTTATGAGTTTATCTTTATATATTTAAGGGTTGCAAATGAAGCAGTAGAATTGAGATGCTACTTTATTTGGTGACTTGTAGCTATTTATATCTATAAATTTGCCATGATTTCTGTGAGAACAGTTTAATTTCTTAGAGCTCAGCTGCAGCCTTTCTGAAAGATTTTTATTAGATAATGGTCTTGTTTTATGGTTTAATTTAGCTAATTTGGATCAATATCAAACAGGGCTTCCTCTGGTTTTCTCCTTGCAACTACAGCTGTGACCCAGCCTGCCCTATTCCTTTTGAGCTGTTCATTTTACAGTGTCAGCAAGTGAATTTCTATGTTGCCAGGTAAAAAAAAAAAACAACTCCTTTTTAAAATGTAGAGCAATGAGTAGTTCTTGCTTGGAAATAGAATGACATCTCAGGAAAGACCTCTTATATTTCAGAAGAGCTGCGTCTGACCTCTTCATAAGCAGTTCTGACTTTCTTGGGAAACAATTATTTTTTTGTAACCAGCTTTCTGACTAGCTAGATTTTTGATTTTTATAAATGTTTTTTTTTTTAAAAAAACGAATCCACTTTGCCATTAAGAGTGTCACCAAAATCAGAGGTCCTTACAGATTCTTCCTGTTCTTAGTCCCTTTATAGTAAGACTGTAAAATAAAATTATTTTTGTGTAAAAAAAAAGCTGGCCACTTATGTGTCCTCTGGGGAGGTATTTTTGGAATGGTCTTCAGGCTGAAGACATCTTGCAGCTTTTGTGAAGCACAAAAATGCAATTTTGTGGCTGGTCTAGAATAAGCAAGCCAACTGCCTGTCTCTGAATAGCCTGCTTCTTGTAGTACCTGGAAATTAGATAGATAATTATGAGCACCAGGTGTGGGAATTTTGGAAGACTATTCATGATAATTTTGACAGGAAGAACAGTGTTTCTCCAAAAAGAACCTCTGCATGATGTGCCTTGTTGTCTTTCACAGACTGTTCCTGGGAGGCCAGATCTGTTAACCTTCAAATTTAAAGAGGATAATTCCAAAGCCTCTCAGCTTGCTCAGAGATGAGAAGACAGCATTCTGTATCCACTGGCTATTTCCCTCAGAATGGCTTAAGAAAAAAAAAAAAAAGTAAGGCAGCTATTCTCCCTTGATCTTCCTCCCCTCCAATCTTTCTCTGATCCCTCTTCCCTCTGGCTTAGGACAGAAATAGACTTGCAATATGCAATTGTAGATCTTTCTTTGTAAAGTTAATCTTTGACTCATGCAAGACAACATGGAAACATGTTAAAGATCACAGTGACATACAAATTCATCTTTGCCATACTAAACTACAGGTATTGAGTTATAGAAGGAAAGATGTGACTGAAGAATGCTCACAAAATAAAATAAATGTGTGAGTGAAACAAAGGCCTAGCTCTTGTGTTCTCCCTCTACCTGCCTTTGGTGAAGTTAAGAGGAAGGAATAGGAGAGGTAGTACTAAAAGACAAATTAAAATACTGTAGTCTTCAAAGAACAGATCAGTTTGAAGAATCTACAGATGCTCATTTGGTTGCTTATTTGGGTTCTAGATGGGTGCACACGTCAAAATGCTATAGCCATGAAGATTTACTAAGCTTTCCAGCCTTTTGAATCACAAAAAAAAAGTGACAATGATATTGTTTTTGCAACATGGCCTAAAGTTAGCATTGTGATAAAGTGGCCCAGGGTATGAGGGGGTCTGTACCACCACAAGTGCTTTGTTTGGAAAGTGAACAGGTTGCCATGTGTCTATTTTACTTTGACCTTGCTCTGGCCAATGAAAAGGGACCACTGTGTAATGAATGACAGATGTCTGCATTTTAAAGCAGTTTACAAACTCTTCCATTACTTTGTTTTTCCTTATAAAAATCCAGCCAGTAGAGGAGGACATATAAATGGAAATCCACAATAGTCTATGTAAAGAAGAGTACAGTAAGAGCCTAGTAAGGCACCTTTCTAAATCAACTAAATTTATAGTGGATCTAAAATGATGTAAAAGCATTTCACATTCTACTTTTTGTTCATTTTTATTAATACTCCAAATAATAAATCTCTCCTTTTAATCTTTATGCTGTTAGCTCCTACTTGTTTACCATTTTAAACATCACTTTTTTTTTGTGTGTGAGGGTTGCTTTAACCACCAGGTAGTTAGTGTTTTATGTAATTATGAAGTCCTGTGGTTCCTTAGAAAACTAGGACACAGATTTTCCAGGAGGAATTAGCAAATAATTAAAATATTGTGCAAAAGAAACCAACAATGAAGCATCAACTAACAGGGTTACAGGTCTCTGATATTTGACAGCATTTTTATTTGGTTTATTGTTAGGTACTTCAACTAAGGGATGTTCTGTGTTTGACTGTGCTACTATGTTGGGGTCATTAATCTCTACTGTAAAATCTGAATTCTGGGAAACTTTGCTGTGGTGTCTCTTGGGAATATTTTTAGTTAATATGCTGTATTTTGTTTACATGGCAAGGTTTTCTTAGCAGGAGGAGGCTGCAGAGGTGGCTTCCGTAAGAAGACACCAGGAGCTGCCCCATCCAACAGAGACAGTTCGAGGCGACTCCAAGACAGACCAGCTGCTGACCAAACCTGAGACCAACATCAATATTGGTAGCACCTCTGTGATAACATATTTAAGAAAAGGTAATACCCACCATGCAACAGCATCTAGGAGAGAGGAACGAGAAAATGTGAGAGAAACAACTATACAGACACCAAGGTCAGTGAATAAGGAGGAATAAGAGGTGTGCCAGGTGTCAGAGTAGACATTCTGCTGTAGCTTGTAGTGGAGGCCATGGTGACGCAGGTTGTGCCCCTTTCATCACATGAAGACCATGGTGGAGCAGGTATCCACCCTGCACCCTGTGAAAGGACCCATGTTGGAGAATTTCATGAAGTACCATCTCATGTGGGAAGGACTGGGGGCAGGAGAAGAATATGAGGAGGAAGGAGCAGCAGGGACAACACGTGATTAACTGACCACAACCCCTATTCCCCATCTCCCTGTGCTGCCCAGGAGAAGAAGATAGAGAAGTCAGAAGTGAAGTTGAGCCTCGGAAGGAGGGAGGGATAGGGTTTTGGGATTTGTTCTTATTTCTCCTTGTACTCTGTTTGAATAGCAATAAATTAAATTAATTTCCCTGCATCAATTCTGCTTTGCCCGTAATGGTAATCAGTAAGTGATCTCCCTGTCCTTATCTCAAGCCATGAATTTTTGTTGTGTTTTTCTCCCCCTGTCTTGTTGATGGAGAGGGAGTGATAGAGCCACTTGGTGGCCAGCCACGATCAATCCACTACAGATGCCTTGTTCTATTTCTCTGCGGGAGTCTGAGCTCTGAGGTCAGCCTGTATGTCTAATGGTGCACATATCTTCCCACAAAATGGGCTTTCTTTTTGGAAGTATTGCCAAGGGAGAAGGTAGATTAAAGACTGGAGACATAAGGCTCCTGGACTACAGTGTCCATATGGAACAAATAGATACATTAAAAGTTCAGATCTTATGTAAAACGTTTTGTGGTTTTTTTGTTTGTGTAGCATTTCCTTTTTTTTTTTTTTTTTTTTTTTTGGGANTTTTGTGGAAACAAAACACTTGATTTAATCTTTTTTTTTTTCATATAATAGATATGTAGAGATCAATGGAGATCAATATTACAAGTCTTACACTTTGCTGGAGAGTACTGACTGCCTTTTCACCTGATTAGCTTTGACCATCTAGTCTTAATTATTTAAAGAAAGAAAAAAGGAATTTGTGATCACATTTAGAGATGGCCAGGAAATACACATTTATGGTTTACAATTGACTGCATATCACATGTTAACCACTGCATATCTGCGATGAGAAGCAATTTGAAAGATAGTTAAAGGTGTGTAGATCTGTATGTGTAGATGTGCATATTACATATACATCTCTGAAGTTGGCTTTTATGCCAGAAGTACCTTTCTCCTCTGAGAAATCATCACTTCAGTGGTCACAGTCTGTCATGTTGAAGGACTGATGTAGAAAAGCCAGCTAAATTGTAACACTAGAAAGTCAAGAAGCAACCAACCATGAATAAGTAGGCTCTATTACTGACCTTAATCTCTAAACTGTAGTTCTGGTTGAGGAGTATATGACTGAATTATGCTCAGACTTAATTCTGAACTCAATAAATTGTATTAGTGATTTTTGGAACTTAACCCCAGTTACATGTGTTAGTAAGAGGTTTGGATAGGACTCAGTATCCCTTTTTGGTTTAGTGGATGAATTTATTGCTCCCATCATGAAAAAAGGGAATGCCCTTAGCTGTAGCATTCAAGTAAAAATGCTGTTAGTCTTCTGCTTCAGCTGTGCAAATTTATACCTCAAACTGTATTACTTCTTCTAGTTGTCACTGTTCCTTGTATACTAATAATTTCTCCTTGTTTTAAAGGTTTTAAAATACCCCAGGTAACCACTGATATTAGGAGGTTGAATGAAATGTTTCTAATATCCTAATAATCTTAGATATTCCCTCAACACTAAATGAAACCCAGCTCATTTTGCTTCCACCCTGAATTACTAATCAAGTTGGTATAAGGCAAAATGGCTCCAGCCTGTGTGGAAAGCTGTAGGGCTTTTGGTATGCTGTAAACACAGTAAAGAGACATGTGCTCCAAGGGCCTGATGAAATGAATGCTGATTCACTGTTAGCTTTGATCTCTGGCTGGAAAGGTTGGCGTATTCCTTACAAATATTCTTCTTCATCTCCTTTACAACTCCTTTCCTGAAAGTATGAGTTCTCAACTGAATATAATTGAGTTATGGTGGCTTAAAAAGTGTCTGCTTGCGGCAGCTGAGCTGTGGTAACCAGCTGTGTGATTATTCTGACTTTGCTCCAATTTCAGAGGAAAATATTGTTAGCCCTAATGGCATCACTGTTTTTTTGAGATAAATGTAGACTGTATGTAGACTATTATTTCCTTCCTCTTGTGAATACAGATATCTATATGTATCCTGAGGACTTTTTTGTATGACAGTAGTTGAGAGGCTCTGCAGAATGGAATGGAAAGAAAGGTCTGCTGAACTGCAGAGGTAAAAACACCACTGAGGATACCCATGGGATGCTAAGTCACAGAATAGGATTCCAGTTGCTTACTGTCCCTGTTGGAGGGGTGGGGCATGTTTGCTGCAAGATCCTCATCAGGATCAGGCTCTAAAAAGGTTTGATAAGGACATGAATATTAATCTTGTATTGTCTTTATCACTCAAGGGGAAAAGCTCCTGTGGGCTCTGAATAATTAAGAAGTTCCATAAACATTGACTTTTTGTTTGTTTGCCTGATTTACTAAATCAGAGATTGAAGAGAGTGAATAGCATATGCCATCATTTTACTTAGCAGCCATCTGCATAGCTGTTACCTGTACAGGAAGTTTGTTCTCATATTTGCTGCTGGATAGGTGTTTCCATAATCAGATGCATGGGATTTATAAAACACACACAGTCAGTGATTGCCTTCTGTAACAAAGTAAATCAAGTATAGTCTAGGATAAATATTTATGAACATGAAAACTTTTCTGAAACCTGAAATTGCACTAGATATAGCCCAGGTAATATCCTGCATTAATCTCTTCACCTTTTGATTACAAAAAACTTAAAGCATTCTTCACCACATCTCACTGGCTTTCCTTGACCTCTGCTTTCCCCATGGGCCTGAACAGTGATATGTGTGCCATCACAGTCCTATGCAAGAACAACTAATCAAATACCACAGTCTACCATTTAATAACTGGTAAGCTCTGTATATTAACCAGGTGTGCTAGCTAAGTCCTGTCAGCAATAGTAAGGATTTAATCCATATGAGGTTGGTCCATGTGGGGTTGATTCTTTTCTGGGGTTGATGTCTTTTCTACCACTACAAGACTGTTAAATGCCTCATGGATGACATGTGATCTTGAAATAACTCTTGAAGCTGTGTGCAATTAAAGATTAGTAGAATAATGGAATAATTAAAAAAATACTACCACCACCTCACCCCCCAAAGCAAATGTCAAAAAAGAAAAAAAATATTTCATTTGCACTCTTGCAACAAAATGACAAATCTAGGATATTTGCTTGTGGTGTCACTGACTGCTTGAGGAAGATTTTTGGTAGAAAACTTACAGCCATTGCCAACAAATATGGCAGTACCTACTATGTGTTGATGGGAAGTTGCACAGCTGTTGCTCCAATGCACTATTTAAGGTCATCTGCATTGAATGATCCTGCACTTCGGCCACAACAATCCCATGCAATGCTACGGGCTTGGGGAAGAGTGGCTGTAAAACTGCCTGGCAGAAAAGAATCTAGGGATGTTGGTGGACAGCCAGCTAAGCATGAGCCAACAGTATGCCCAGATGGCCAAGAAGGCCAACAGCATCCTGATCTTTATCAGAAATAGTGTGTCCAGCAGGAGTAGGGGAGTGATCATGCCCCTGTACTTGACACTGGTGAGGCCACACCTTGAGTACTGTCTTCAGGTTTGGGTGCCACAGTATAAGAGAGACATTAAGGTGCTGGATAGGGTCCAGAGAAAGGCAACAGAGCTGTTGAGGAGTTGTGCTGCTAGCTCTCTTCTTCCTCAGGCCAACACCAAACTCAGCAACATCTCTTCAGCATAACTTCATCTTTTATTCTTCACCTGTTTGCTCTTCTCCACCTCAAATCAGCCAAG
>VYZX01018081.1:33182-51197 GCA_013401335.1 Brachypteracias leptosomus
GGCATTCAGGCCCAAGATCTGGAGATCGTTTCAGGCAATTTCTCACTAATTGCCCTACCGTATCATCTTCAGCCAAACCAGGCACTTGGAGAATTTTTTGGACATAATCATTCCACCAAAATCCAGGCTAGGGTCCGTAGAACTACCATTATCCAGACCCAAGGATCTGGAGAACATTACAGGCAATAAATGTCCTACTGTCATTCAGGCCAGGATCCAGAGAACTACCAGATTCCTTTTTGGACAATTCTTCACACACATCATTAATTGTCCTACCCTTTGGTTGATAATTACCCTACCATCACCCAGGCCAAGGATGTAGCAATTTTATGGGCAATAATTACCCTACTATCATCCAGGCCAAAGATTTGGAAAACTTTACAGGCAATATTACCCTACCAACTCCTAGTCTCAGAGTCCGGAGAACCACCATTATGCAGACCAGAGACACAGAGAACTACCATCATCCAGACCCAAGTGATGGGTAAGACCTCACACAGGTGGACCAAGTTCTGTCTCTGGGGCCTGAAACCACTTGGGGAACAAGACATACTTCTAGGTTATGACTCATCCATAGGTAAATTCCAACTCAAGGCCCATAGCCCCAGCCCCAGCACTTCAGGGGTCTGGAGAACAAATCTTATGATAAGCAGCTGAGGGAACTTAGACTGTTTAGTGTAGATGAGAGAAGGCTGAGGGGAGACGTTATTGCTCTCTGCAACTACAGAAAAGGAGGTTGTAGAGAGGTTGGTGTTGATCTTTTCTCATAAGTAACTAGCGATAGGACAAGAGGAAAAGGCCTCAAGTTGCACCAGGGAAGGTTTAGATTGGATATTAGGGAAAATTTCTTTATTGCAAGTTATTTCTTTACGGAAAGCATTGGAATAGGCTGCCCAGGGAAGTGGTGGAGTCACCATCCCTGAATGTGTTTAAAAGCTGTGTAAATATGGCATGTAAGGACATGGTTTATTGGTGGACTTGGCAGTGTCAGGTTAACAGTTGGACTTGATCTTAGGGGTCTTTTTCGAGCTAAATGGTTCTATGATTCTAACTACTGTGCAATGTCCCTGTCCCATTACTCACCAGCTTCTTAATAAAGAAAGCTATTTCCATCTCTTGCTGCATTGGAATTCTTACCCAGGAAGGCACAAGTAGCATACTGTGTTACATTATAGAATCATAGAAACATAGAATCGTAGAATCATTAAGGTTGGAAAAGACCTCGAAGATCACCAAGTCCAACTGCCAACCCAACACTACCATGACCACTAGACCATGTTCTGCAGTGGCACTGGGGGCAGCCTTTGCTGCAGTGATCATGATATGGTGGAGTTCAGGATCATGAGAGAAAGAAGTAGGGCAATAAATCGAATTGCAACCCTGGACTTCAGGAGGACCAACTTTGTCCAATTCAAAGACCTATCTGGAGGAATCCCATGGGTTGAAATTCTAGAAGGTAGGAGAGCCCAAGAGAGCTGCTTAATATTCAAGCATCTCTTCTCCAAGCTGAAGATTGGTGCATTCCCTTGAGTAAGGGGAGAGTAACAGGAGACAAGAGACTTGCATGGATGAGCAAGGAGCTGTTGGAAAAACTTATATGGAAGAAAAAAGTTTACAGTATGTGGAAAAAGGGACTGGTCACTTGGGAAGATTATAGGAATGTTGTCAGGATATGTAGGGATGCAACAAGGAAGGCCAAAGCCCTCTTGGAATTAAATCTGGTGAAGGAAGAAAAAGAGAACAGGAAGGGCTTCTGCAAGCACATCAGTAGTAAAAGAAAGACTAGGGAAAATGTGGGCCTGCTGCTGAATGAAGTGGGAGCCCTGGTGACAGAAGATGCAGAGAAGGTGGAGTTGCTGAATGCCACCCTTACTTCAGTTTTTGCCACTGAGACCAGCCCTAAGGAATCCCAGTCCCTGAAGACAGAGAGTTAGTCTGGAAGAAGGAAAGACTCTCCACTGGTCAGTGAGGATTGGGTTAGAGATCATTTAGGCAAACTGAACACTCACAAATCCATGGGCCCCAATGAGATACACCCACAGGTGCTGAGTGAGATGGCTGATGTTGTTGCTATGTCATTCTCCATCATTTTTGAACGATCATGGAGAATGGGGGAGATGCCTGAGGACTGGAGGGAAGCCAGTGTCACTCCAGTCTTCAAAAGGGGCAAGAAGGAGGAGACAGGAAATTACAGGCTAGTCAGCCTCACCTCCGTCCCTGGAAAGGTGATGGAACAGCTAATTCTGGAGGTCACCCCTAGGTATGTGGATGATAAGAAGGTTATCAGGAGGAGTCAGCAAGGATTCACCAAGAAGAAATAATGCTTAACTAAACTGATAGCCTGCTATGATGGCATGACTAGCTGGGTAGATGAAGAGAAAGCAGTGGATGTTGTCTACCTTGACTTCAGCAAGGCTTTTGATCACACAACATCCTCATAGGTAAGTTCAGGAAGTATGGGTTAGATGAGTAGACTGTGAGATGGATTGAGAACTGGCTAACAATAGAGCTCAGAGGGTTGTGATCAGCAGCACAGAGTCCAGTTGGATGCCTGTAGCTAGCAGTGTTCCCGAGGGGTCAGTGCTGGGTCCAGTCTTGTTCAACATCTTTAATGACTTGGATGAAGGAATGGAGTGTGCTCTCATCAAGTTTGCTGATACACTGGAAGGCTGTGCTGCCATTCAACAAGATCTGGACGACTGGAGAGATGGGTGGAGGGGAACTTCATGTAGTTCAAGAAGGGCAAGTGTAGGGTCCCACATCTGGGGAGGAATAACCCAATGCACCAGTACAGGTTAGGGGTTGACCTACTGGAAAGCAGCTCTGAGGAGAAGGACCTTGGGGTACTGGTGGACAGTAGGTTAACCATGAGACAGCAATGTGTCCCTGATGCCATTAAGAAGAATGTGGCCAGCAGGTCTCCTCCCCCTCTATTTTGCCCTGGTAAGGCCACATCTGGGGTATTGTGTAATGGAGGGCTACAAAGATGATTAAGAAACATCTCCCTTAAGAAACCCCTGGGGCTGTTTAGCCTGGAGAAGAGAAGGCTGAGAGGGGATCTATCAATGCTTATAAATATCTGAAGAATGGGTGTCAGGAAGACAGGGCCACTCTCTTTTCAGTGTTACCCAGTGATAGAATCAGGGGCAACAGGTAGAAATGAACACAGGAAGTTCCACTTCAACCTGAGGAGAAGCTTCTATACTGTGAGGATGACAGAGCACTGGAACAGGCTGTACAGAGAGATTGTGGAGTCTCCTTCTCTGGTGATTTTCAAAACTCGCCTGGACATGTTCCTGTGTAACCTGCCCTAGATGAACCTGTTCTGGTAGAGGGGGTGGACTAGATGATGTCCAGAGGTCCCTTCCAACACCTATTATTCTGTAATTCTGTGTTTCCACTTGTCCTATCACTTGTTACTTGGAAGAAGAGACCTGTGCCCACCTCTCTACAACCTCCTTTACGGTAGTTGTAGAGAACAGCAATGTCTCCCCTCAGCCTTCTCTTCTTCAGACTAAACGGCCCCCGTTTCCTCAAATGCTCCTCATAAAACTTGTTCTCTAGACCCTTCACCAGCTTCACTGCCCTTCTCTGGAGCCTCTTCAGCACTTCAATGTCTTTCCTATATAGAGGTACCCAAAACTGAACACATATTTGGCCAATGCCAAGTGCAGGTGGATGATCACTTCCCTAGTCCTGCTGGACACACTATTTCTGATACAAGCCAGGATGCCATTGGCCTTCTTGGCCACTGGGGCACACTGCTGGCTCATGTTCAGCTGATTGTTGATCAGTACTCCCAGGTCCCTTTCTACTGGGGGCAACTTTCCATCACAATTCCCCAAGCCTGTACCATTGCATGGACTTGTTGTGGTCCAAACTCAGGACTCAGCACTTGGCCTTGTTGAAGCCCACACAATTGTCCTTGGCTCATTGATCCAGCCTGTCCAGGTCCCTCTGTAAAGCCTCCCTACCCTCAAGCAGACCAATACTCCCACCCAAGTTGATGTCATCTGCAAAATTACTGAGGTTACATTGTATCTCCTCATCAAGATCATTGATAAAGTTATTAAACAGAAGTGTCCCCAATGCTGAGCCCTGGGTAACGCCACCTGTGGCCTGCAATCAGCTGGATTTAACTCCATTCACTACCACGCTCTGGGCCCAGCTGTCTAGACAGCAGAACTTACACCCACCCAAGCCATGAGCAGCCAGTTTTTACCTTCTGTGTTTTTAAAGTCATCAATAGGACTCCTATTTGCCTGTCCTGGATGGAGATACTTTTTAGTAAATATAATTCAGGTTTTGTTAGAGAATGCATTAGTGGAGACAACAGCAAGGTCTCGAATAAGAAAGTCTTCCATCTGAAAGAGATGAGCTTGTCCCAGTATTATGCAGAGGAGTAATTTTTTTGAGGGCAGTGCAATCCATATGCTGGCAGTGAAACAATGCTATGCTCCTGTTCTGTGACATTCAAAAAGGAGATGAATGAGAAAAAGTTATAACAGTTTGTTTTCCTACTGCTTCTTTGAAGACAGCAAGATAAATCTCATATTGCCAATGCCCTCACTCTCCAGAAGTTAAGTTGGTGTTCAGTTTGCTTTGATGCTATCTGGTGTAGGAAGTAGACACTTGAAAATGGTAGAACTGAGGAAAAAAAGAAAAACATAGACCGAGTAGTAGAGCTTTTAAAAAAATGAAGCCAAAACCAAAACCTAACAAAAACTAGATGAAAAGGAAAAAAAAATTATCCAGATTCTTTGCAAAAAACAGTTGATATTTACTTTAGTGCCCTGTGGTTTATCTTCCTATTCTTACCTTGTCCTGTGGTGCAGACTAATACAATAATTTTTCAGAATGGAAGAAGAAAGGGCAAAAAGAAATATGAAGAACAAGTCACTAAATCATATTAAGCTTTCTTAAATATCTTGGGAACAAAAACACAGACAGGAGGATTTTACAGTACTTCAGAGACAGGTACAGAAGAGGAGGGGTGATTGCTCTCAGTTCAACCACTGAACTGAAGGTCCAGTGGCTTGCCTTGAATAAAGTTTCACAACAACAAAAGTCTTTTCGCAAAGGCCTGCAGTGATAGGATGAGGGGTAATGGGTTCAAACTGGAAGAAGGTAAATTTAGATTGGAAATTAGAAGAAAATTCTTTACTCAGAGGGTGGTGAGACAATGGAACAGACTGCCCAGGGAAGCCGTGGACACTCTATCCCTGGAGGTGTTCAAGGCCAGGTTGGATGAGGTCCCAGGCGGCCTGGTCTAGTGGGAGGTGTCCCTGCCATGGCAAGGGGGTTGGAACTAGTTGATCTTGAATCAATCATTCTATGATTCTATGAAAGTTTCAAGCTTTTCTTGCACTTCCTTCAGTTACCTCTCAGAAAACTTTTTTTACCATTGCTTTCATTTCAACAGTACAGATTAAGAGTCTAATTACAAACAATAATGGCAAGTTTAGAAAATCGTATGGTAAAGCTCTGGGCATTGGACCTCTGTTGCAACCACGTGGAGTATCAGGATGGTGGCATTTTCAACAGTTTAATTTCAAAGCCAAGCTTCCCAATTGGTCTAAAAAGGATTTGCTTGTCCTGTTGAGGTCCAACAAAGCCATTTAGAATCTATCCCACATGCACTAGTGGTGTCTGCAAGGACATTGACGCAACACGAAGGTAGTAACCACAGAGGTTGGGGAACACGTATTCTTCAAGATGTCAAAACTTGACTGGACAATTTTTGAGCTACCTGTTCCAATTTGACCTGTTTTCTGCAGGAGGTTCACTGAATGACCTCCTGAAGTCCCTTCCAACCAATATGACTGTGTGATCTTGTATGGTGACCATTTATTTATATTTTTTGGATGGGGAAGCCTAGGCATGGTACCAATGGATTAGATAAATGGGAGCAAAAGCATAAGTAAGATATGATCTCCAGAGCAGAGAGAATTTAGCTGTGTTACCTCTGGTACATATATGGAACTGAGACAGCCATTGTTTTCTGAGTAGGAGGTGGACAAAGAAGTTCATGAATATCCTAGTAATTCTGAATATGTTGTGATAGTCAAAATAAAGAGGAAATTAGGGCACCTCAGAAAGCTTGTTTTTCATCATCCAAGTTCTTATATTTGAGTAAAATACAATTATTGCTTATGAAGAAGCTGAGGATTGTTTTTTCAGGGCCAAGCTATGATCATAAAATCACAGAATAGTTGAGGTTGAAAGGGTCCTCTCGATATTTTCTAGCCCCACCCTGCTGCTCAAAGCAGGATCACCTGGAGTCTGATACATATCTGACATGAAAACATATTTTGGAAGGGAATTATGTAGTGTGACTTGTCCTGATTTTATGCCCCAGGAAATCTTCTCAGTCTTTGGTCCTGTGTTACTAATTCTGCAAGCAGAAAAGATGAAGTCCCCCTCTGGGGAGCTCAGTTTTGATGTTGATTAGTGCACTGTTCAGACATGTTTCTAATGTTGCTTTCAAACACACACATGTCTGGAGATAATGCCTTGTTTGGAGTCCAAGATTAAATCATTTTGCTTTACATCATATCCTTCACCAGGTCACTCCATCAATACGAAAGCGTCAAATAGAATTTGTTTCTCAACTGAAGTACTCTTTACAAAGTGGTATTAGAAAACCAGATAAGGATGTTGTTCCTACTATGAATATAATGTGGAAAATGTGTGACTAGTATGACACGATGTTTGTTACCTGCATAAATTATTTATGGTCTTTAATTCTTGTGTTTAGACTTGATTGTAACCAGCCCCTTGTTGTGGTAGATCAGATACTTTGTAGTATCCTAAGAGAAAGGAATCAACCTTTAGATCCCACTAGTTTTGTTCTGAAAAGAGTTTAAACCATTCAGGAGCACTAAATACCTCCAGGCTTGCAGATTTCTGGGTTGAGTGAGGAGTCAGTGTTTGATATGAAACCCTCTACCTTGCGTTTGTCTTCTACCTTATTCCCTTTAAGTAAGTCAATGGCAGCATAGCAATGCTAACACAAAGCAAACAAGTTTCCTTATTTCTCCACAAGAACTAGAAAGTCAGTAGTTAATACAAACTGGCTGTTATGTTTCAAACCCTGTGTGTAACGAAACTATTACCAGCCTTGTTGTCCAATGGGTATCTTGCTAGGAGATGCAGATTTACAATCCTTTAGAGTTTAAAAATGCTGTGACAACATTCATTAATATGCAATTTGAAGTTCATAGGGTCACCCATATTCAACTGCTATGTTCTTTATGTCCTCAAAGTGTCTTCTGCTTCTATGTCTTTCCCAATTCTCCTCCCATCCCTACCCCAGTTATGCTACATTTTGACCTTCAGTGTTTTTTCTCAAAAGAATAGAGAGAGCTGTCTACCCACCCTTGTCACTAAACTCCTGTTTTACCTTGAGGCAGATATTAATATGCATATGCAATGCTGAGATTCCTACATAGCTTACGCTCACAGTTCAAGCACTTTATAGAGGTCTATTTTACATGGTGCTGACAACGTTATGAGTTTGCTTTAATTTGTATTCCAAAGCAGTTGCTTAAACTGTGAATTTACCTTGTATGCTTACAAACAAGCAATGTATTGTTTGTTAACCCTTTTTGGCACTTTGTGCTACTCTCTTCATACATGTTGTTTAACATCTGTCATGGGTTTGTCTCGCTATTAGAAAATATCATAAGAACGGTACCACTTCCTTAAAATGACAGAAGCCAAGATTTCTATTTTCTCACTGCACATGGCGGCCTCAGCCTTTCAGGTACACTTCTCCTTACTTATATAAGTGGCATGATTTCAAAGGGAGTATGCATATCTGAGTGTTGGAGTGATTCAGACTGTGATTATATATTTCTGCAACCAGTGTCATTTTGTTCAACTTCAGTTGCTGAAGCTGCAGGTAACATGAGCTATTTTAAATCCAAGTAGGATTTAAATAGGTTGTGTTTGGTTTGTGTCTGTTGGGTTTTGGTGGTGGAGGAGGGGGCTGCTGGCATGAGTCCTATAAGAAGCTTCAAGCAGCTTCTCTGGCTTCAAGTCAGACCCACCTCTGGCCAAGGCCAAACCAATTAGTGCCTCTGAGATAACGTATTTAAGAAGGGAAAACCTGTTGAGTGATATATTTTGTTCTGGGAACTTTTTTGGTTTGGGAGAGGAGTGGGACCTGATAGAGACAACCATGCAGACACTGAGGTTGGTGAGGAAGGAGGTGGGAACACACATGAGGGCAGCCATTCTACTTCAGCCCATGATGTGATGGCAGGCTGAGTCCTTGCAACCCTTAGTGATCCACGCTGGAGAAGAATCCTCTCTGCAGCCCATGGAGGACTCCACTCTGGAGCAGGGAACTGCTCCCGAAGAAGACCATGATTCTGAGAGAGGCCCATACCAGAGCAGTCCATTGCTGGGAGGATTACAGCCCATGGTAGGAACTCACACTACTTGCTGCAGGGGAGGACTGTGAGGAGTTTTCCCTCTAAGGAGGAAGGAGCAGCAGAACTAAGACTGACTGCAACCCCATTCCCTGCCCTCCTGCTCCTCTGGGTGGGAGGAGGTAGCAGAGCTGAACCTGGGAAGAATGGAGGGGTGGGAGGAAGGTGTATTTAATATCTAATTGTACTTATCACTGTCCTACTCTGATTCAACTGGTGAATTTGTGGTGGTTTTGTTTAAATTAAACTGATTTTTACTCATGAGCCCTCCCTGTACTTTGTCTCGAACTCGAGACTTTTGTTGCATTTTCTACTCCCCATTCCACTGAAGGGGGGTAGGAATGAGCAAGTGGCTGCATGGTGCTGTGTTGCCAGGTGGGTGGGCTCAAATGATGACATAGGTGCACAAGAGTTACAGGTTTGTCAACACTCTCTACTGGATACCCTTCTTGTGCTCTCAACATTTTAAAGAGTTACAGAGTTTGAGAAGGGATGGATATTTAATACTATCAAAAAAATCCCACCCCTAAAGCAGGGGAAATAGTCCTGTTTTATGCCTGATAGACTGCGTTTTGTGGAGTCTGGTACATTAAGGCTTCAAAGGTCAGTCAAATTTTAATTCAGTGTTTTTCTAGCAACACTGAAAACAAGAACTCCCCACCTACCTTTGATATAACAAAATTTATTACTGTGGATGGTACAATACCTTATCAGAAAGAATATTAGAATCAGGTCCTTGGCATTTCTTCTAAAAACAGCAGAACAAAACAATTGCTTTGCATCTTTGTTATTCTGTAGTGGTCCCTGCAAACCAAGCATTAGAAGTATTAAAATTAAGAAAATTAAACAACACATTGTGAATTATCCTAAGGCCACCTAATTGCCCAAAAGGACAGGCAGCTGTAGAACGGACTTGCATAGAATATATCCTCCATGAAAGCATTTACATATTAAACATGTGAAAATTTATCCTAAAAACCGATATGTTTGGTGTAACATACACTTCAAGACATCTTGTTTTGGCAATACAGAACAAAATCTTAAGATGCATGGATATGTTTGCCTTCAATAACACTCTAAATAGGATGATGAAAATTGGAACCTTTTGGAAAAGTGCTTTTTTGTATCAGGTACATTATGCTTGATATAAAAGTTATGCTGTTACTATGCTCATTTATCTCTCTGCTCCTTATTTCCTTATCAGTATTAAAGATTGAGATGGAGGAGCGGAATGGCCTTTGACAAAATCATCATGCTGGTTAAAACTGGGCTGATGCTGAATCTGAGTTAAGGCTTCCAGAATTCTGACAAAAATGCCCATCACTGACCTTTGATAAACTCTCTGCTCTGATAATGGTTAAAGATTAATTTGGTGTTGCTACATTAGGTCAAACATAATATTGCCTTTCTACACCACCTTACTTACTTTGAATTGGATTCTATCTTTCAGCTAGTGTAAACTTGGCATAAACTTTGAATTACTGGTTTGTCTAGCTAATGTTAAACTTGCGCTGAATATATCAGATCTAAATCAAATGCACATTGAAAATACACCTCTTGAGTAGTCATAATTACAAAGGAATAATCTGGGAATTGAAAGGATAAAAATGCTTATATGGCAATGCTTATGGCAATATCAATCCTTTTTAAAATCAAATAGGCAGGTTATGAAATGACTTAGAAATGTCTGATGATGAGTTTACGCCAGGTCCTAGAGGAGTTACTAAATGCACACCTTTGAAGTCCTTGAATTACTCTCATTCTGTCAAGGGACTGCCTCAGGGTGGGTGAAACAGTTTTGTTTTACTGTATTTTCAGAGTACTAAGCTCCGGGAACTTCCTGACCTGCAAGTCAGTGAAGGAAATCAGAATAAACATACACAGTTTCCTGAGCACTCATAAATTGCTATGTGCTGCACTGAACAAGCCAGGAGATCTCCTCCTCCTCTTTCCCAGCCCCTTCACTGTTTTAACACTTTACCCTGTGTTTTCTTGATTATACTGGCACAGCTGTTTGTGTACACGTATGAAAAACTAGACCCAGGAAATGGATCTCAGTGAAACGGTGTGAGAGAAGCATGTGAGTGGATGTGGTGTGTGTTGTGGTCTTTTTTTTCCCTTGTTTTTAACTGGCCATGCTTTCAGAAACTTCAGCAGAGTCCCTACAAAATGTGCAAGTGTCTGAGACGAAAGCTTTTGCCAGCTAGAAGAATGAAACTAGGGTGTCTTAAATGTTGTTTGATGAACTGGAAGTTGAAGATGACTTACGCTCTCTCATTAACTGGCCACTAAGCTCACTTCGTCTCTAAAACATTAGGAATTATTATTATTAGTGTAAAAATAGATGAGCGGCCAGGCATTTTAAGAACGTTAAACAACAGGAAAGTGACATACACATGAATGAAGCCATTTACAGCAAGTGTATAGAAGGTTCTTTTAACTTCCTTCTGTCCCTTATTAACAGGAGGTAATGGCAGCTTATGCAGCATGAAAGGGACCATTTGAAGGCAAGCTAAGTAAGCTGCAGCTACCATGAACTCTAAAAGAAAGCATTTTACTTTCACTACTGTTAAAAGCTCAGCTTTAACATGAGGGGGGAGGGGGTAATTTTAAAAGCCTGTTCAGCTTGATTTATTTGTGGCTTGAGAGCTCAGATACAAAGGCAGATTTGTCATTTAATCCTTGCTGCAAGGCTTGGCAAAAAAACTGGGACTTCAATGAACTTGGTAGGGAGACTTCTTTACTTACAAATGTTTTAAATGAAAAGTACCAACTGACCACAGAATTTTGAGGCTGGGTACACAACAGGGAGAAAGCGCAAATGGTAGGGCACTGATCATATCCACAACTGAGTACATTTTTTACCCTTGAAAAGATGTGCCCTTGTGAAGACTTTGAATAGATATTTTCTTCCACCATACTGTTACTTGTCATTTTTCCTGAATGCTGGAGTTAAAAGCCTGCTTTATTGTTTCTCCATTTTGATATACGCTGAGTATCAGAGTGACAGCACCTTAAGCAGTGTGCACTTGGCTGTCAATGCAGTGAAAACCAGAAGGAACTTTGTAAAAAGTTGAAAAATAAAACTCATCTCTGGAAATTATCTATCTGAAATATAAGTCACTTCTTTCTTCTTCATTAGGGTAAAACCTGAACTCTTAATGATCTGTTGAAAAACAGGGAGAAACAGAGAGCCTAATCCTAGAAAAGGCACAGCCAGGGTCCTGTTGTGCAAGTGGGCAAAACCAGTCAGGTTTTTTTTGGTAATGATAAGCGTATAAACTACTTCTTTCCTAAGGCTTAAGGCAGTCATGTTTCCTCTCCGGCACGAGAAAAGATCTAACTCTTCTCTTCCTCTCTCCTGCTTGGATCTGTTGTTTGAAGCATCCAAGTGCCTCTTGCCTTTGACACGCCTTGCTGTAGCCTTTGACATAGAATTGTCACAGCATCAGTAGCAGCCACCAGCATTTACTGGCAGCAAACCGTGTCCCAGCTACTGCACTGAGGCTTTCTTCTTTTTGGACTTTGACTGCACATTGCATGTGAAAATTCCTGTGAATGTACTCCAACCTCTTCTGCCTCTCAAGCAGGTTCCCATATTTTTCTCAAAATAAGAATCCTCCATACTCACAGGGAAACAAACGGTCTTTCTATGCTTCTTGAAAGGAAGAAGGAAAAGATTTAATATCTGCCATTACAGCTAAACAGGGAAGTCAAGGGCAAGCTCCTGGAGGTCAATGATAATGATGCCTTTGTACCTTGTTCATAAGCTATTGTGCCCATTCAGCCATCATCATTTTATGCTGCCATCAGTTGCCTGATCCCACAGGCCAACATTGAACTCAGCAACATCCCCTCAGAAGTCTTCTTTCAAACAATCCTGCCATAGGTTCCTGTGGGCCCAGCTCCTCCACTGCCCACTGTGGTGCTAGTGTTGCCTGCTGGACACAACAGACAGATATGGCTCCATTAGTGGCCCATCACATGGAAGGACACCACTGAGAGAGCTCAGCAACATACAACCAGCCCCAGCAGAAGCCACACCCAAAAAGAAACTCCTCCAACTGCTCAGCTCCTGGTTGATATGGTCCTGGCCTCACCCACCACCCAAACCACGACCACCTGAGTGAGGGTGGAGTCACAGAGACTCAGGTAAGCCAGGTTCTGCCCCTGGAACCTGAAGCCAATAGGGAAAACAAAACATTCTGCTAGGTTGTGACTCATTCACAGGTCAACTCCAGCTCAGGGTCCACAACTCAGGCCCCAGCACTTCATAAGCATCTCCAGGTAACTGGTGGGCAAAAGGATCATAGATCTTCCTTCATTCATCAGTTTTGTATTACTGACTTAAGAAAGCCTTTTGGTTCCTACCGTTACAATTACATGACATGTCATTCAGCTTGCTTTAAGGACATGAGTCACAAGGATATGAAATGAATTGTCATTGAAAAGTACGTAATATTATGCCTCTATTCTGCCTTAATACTTATAGAGAATGAGTATCTTCTGCATGTAGACTTTGGTTACAAATGTCTCAGAGCAGGGCCAGTAATTTCCTGCTTGTTCGTGTGGGCCTTCTAGCCTGGTCAAGTCCTCATCTGATTCATCCACAAGTGCTGCTGCAGAGGTGTTATGTTGCTACTGCAAATACATAGTGAAGAAAAAAAATAAGAATCAGTGGAACAATTCATAAAACAGAGATATTGAGAACTTCTAGAACTCTGTAGCAGTTAACCCCTTGGTTTCAGGAGGGTTTTGCTGTGTGTTTCTGTGTATGTGTGAGTTTGCTTGTTTGTTTTTTTTTCCTGTACTGAAAGAATGTTTGTAGGTTTAAATCACAATTTAGGGTAATGTGTAACTTGTTTCACTTTGCTATAAAGAACTATGTATGAGGTATCATTAATGATGTAAGAATTCTCAAACACTCTGTTTCCTAAATGGTAATGGAAGGAAGTGAAATGACAAGGGAAGCTCTGAAAGGTGGATATGGCTTTTGCCACTGGAGAAGATTCAGCCCAACATAAAGCCGTCCTCTTGGAATAGATGACAAAGGAAAATGAGAATGAAGTGCAGACACTTTGCCAGACCTACATGTTTGTGGCTTAAATGGAACTCTCATTCATAAATGGATACAATTATATATTTATTTGTGCTTTTTTCAGAAAATAATTTTGCTTCAAATTGAATAAATGCTGTAAGTTTGAAAGGGATGGTAGATAATGCAGGATATTTTTTCATATAAACTAGCATAAAATTAGTGATATTAGTGATAAGATCTCTATATGTTATCACGTTGAGACAGATAAAAAACTATTACCATTGATTGTAATAGTATTAATTTTTTATTAACCCTAAACTTTTAATTTGAGGCACAAGTGAGTAAGTGAAGGCATTGGGGAGAAATCCTTGGGTTTTTGAGGAGTAAGTGTTGCTTCTCAGAAATAGAGTAGGATTAATTCTCACTCTACCTTTAGTCAGACATTTCTGATGACCTTTAAACTTAGGGACATTCACTTTCATCCTGCTGTTAACCACATTTATGTTTGTCATGGTTTAACCTCAGCTGGCAATGAAACACCACTCATCTGCTCTTCCACTGCTTCTCCCCCACACTATGAGATGTGGAGAATCAAAGAAAAATGTGAAACCCGGTGGGTTGAGATAAGGATAGTTTAATAGAGCAACACAAAGAGAGAAGAAACAACAGTAATAATGACAATAGTAATGAAATAATATATAAAGCAAATGATATAAACCACGGTCCCCGGTCCAGTCCACCCTTTATATAGCAGGTATGATGTCAGTATGGTATCAAATATCCCATTGGCTGTTCAGTTCTTTATCCTGCTGTGGCTTTTCCCAGCTGTTTGTGAACATCAGGCCTATCCTAGCCAAACCTGGGACAATGTTGCTTTCAGATTCCGGGCTGAGCAAGCAGTGGGATGTGGCAAAACAGTAAGAATGAAGATCTGAGTTTTGCTGCTTTTACATGAAACATGTTCTCCTCTCTGTACATACCCAGGAATTGCTAAGCAGTAAAGGATTGGCCAACAGATTTGCAGAGTCAAGGTAGCAGTTTTGCAATGGTCAAGAACAGGATTTGTTGAGGATGTGTGAATTTTGCAAGACTCTAACCTTCAGATAAGCATTTGGACAACAAGCTGAACTGAAAGGAGTTCCTCTGCACTTTAAGTTGCACAAGAGGTTGTCGTAAAAACTAGTTCAGTTGTTACCTCTTTTCCTCAAAGTTGATGCTTGTTCTTTTTTCTTTTCTGTCTACTTTTAATAACATCTAAACAGTTGCATCAACTAAGGAGAAACATGAGTAAGATGAGCCAAGATCATCTGCAGAAGTTACTTCTCTGTCAATTTTCATCTGTTTGATTTCATTGTAGTTTCATTCATCTTCATGGAAAACAGTAATTCTGTCTTTACAATCAAACATCCCAGCTTGCAAGCACCCAGGTCAAATTGAAAGGCATAACTGAAATCTGCAGTTGAAGCGTGCTCTGAAAGAAATCCAGACCCATTTAAATAGCCTTAGGAAAACTGACTTTTCCTTCTGCATTAAGCTTTACCAGCTGCAAAGCCTTCCAGTAAGGACATTTAAGAACTCAGTAGTTGCAACTTCAAAGATAGACATGAGAGCTGAACTATGCATCTCCACATGCTTCATCTACAGTCTGTTTCCCTTTGACATAGTATATTAACATTTTGGGCTATTGATTATGTTTTGTAAGTGGACATTGCAACTTACTTAAAACTAAAGTTATTAATCTCTCTAATCTTCCCATGAGATGTTTACATTCCCACAGTTGTACTGAATTTCAAATTAGATATTGTATGGCAACAATAAATGAGGGGACAGAGACTTCAAGTAGGGAACTCTGAACTTTTTTAAGAGGTTAGTAAATAGAAGCAAATCTTTTTTCTGTGAAAACAACTAATAATCCAGTTACTGCTCCACAATCTCACTAAAGGATGAGTAGACAGTTTTGTTTCTGTTTTTGACCTCATAATATGTTATTCACACCAAGGTTTACATAATTTTTCAAACAAGTTATCTTAAACAGACATGGCACGAAAGACACATGGGAGTTGTGCATATTAACAGTTTTTCAACTGCGCCATGCTAAGCACATTGACTAACATACTGGGCTGCCATTTAAATGAATTTCATAGAATCATAGAGTTAATCATTTGGGTTGGAAAAGACATCATCGAATCCAACCACAAACCTAACACTGCTAAATCTACCAATAAACCATGTCTCTAAGCCCCACATCTACACATCTTGTAAATACCTCCAGGGATGGTGACTGAGCCACTTCCTTGCAAAGTCTCTTCCAAAGCTTGACAACCCTTTCAGTGAAGAAATGTTTCCTAATATACAGTCTAAACACTCCCTAGTGCAACTTGAAGCTGTTTCCTCTTCTATTGCTTGTTACTTGGAAGAAGAAAACAACATTCACACCCACCTTGTTACAGTCTCCTTTCAGGTAATTGTAGAGAGCAAAAAAGTTTGTCCTGAGTTTCCTTTCCTTAAAACTAAACAACTTCAGTTCCCTCAGCTATTCCTCATAAGGCTTGTTCTCTAGACCCTTCTCCAGCTTCATTGCTTGTTTTTTTAGACATGCTCCAGCACCTCAATGTCCTTCTTATAGTGAAGGGCTCAAAATCAAACACAATATTTGAGGTGTAGCCTCACAAGTGACTAGTATGGGGGGTTGATTACTTCCCTAGTCCTACTGGCCACACTATTTCTGATACAAGCCAGGATGCCACCGACCTTCTTGACCACTGGGGCACACTGCTGTCTTATATTCAGCCGGTTGTCTATTAGTACCCCCAGGTCCCTTTATGCTTGACAGCTTTCCAGATACTTTTCCCCAAGTCTGTAATGTTGCCTGGGGTTGTTATGACCCAAGTGCAGGACTCAGCACTTGGCCTTGTTGAAACTCATACAACTGTCCTTGGCCCATTGATCCAGCCTGTCCAGATCCCTCTACAGGGCCTTCCCTTCCTCCCATCCAACTTAGTGTTATCTGAAAACTTACTGGGGATGCACTCGATCCCCTCATCCAGATCATTGATAATGATATTAAGCAAGACTGGCCCCGATACTGACCCCTTTCTGACAATTGATTATTCTAATACAAATTTATAGAACAGCCAGCACACAATACTGTATCACTGGCAACTCATCCTCAGGAAGTGCATCAGGGAGTTTTAAAAGCTAAGCTGCTCCTATTACAAGTTGAGATCCATACCTATGTGATGGGGTTGTGAGTATGGGTATCTGCAGCTTCCCATACTGGGGATCTGCTAAGGATGAGCAGGGCTGTAGCACAAGTTAGAATAGGAAATTTCACAGCATCCACCAAGCCATGCAGAAACTTCTTCCCACCAAATTTTGTGTTTATGGAGTCTGTGGTTTCAGGGATGTCAAAGATGCTCTCCAGATTTTCTTTCTTATCTTGTAATATATTGGTGGGGTTTAGTATCTACTTTTTTGTTCGTTGTTGGCTTTTAGTCTGGTGCTAGTCTTATTCTTTGACTCCATAGTATCAATCTATGATAACACTCTCATTCAGATATAAATTTCCCCAGGACTGCTTTTTCCTCAACTAATTTAGAGATCTGCAATACTAGCACACATATGGTGTAATGAGCTTATCTGATCAGTAAGTATTTGATTCCACTGCTGGCTCTCTCTTTAATCTGCCCTGAATGATGCACACATGAGTGCTCACGATAGAGATCTCCGACAAAACACAAACAGTAAGTATTGAGGGTTGTTATGCCTATTTGTCACACATCTCTATTTTGTTAATTTATATCTTCCAAATAGTCCTATTTTATATTTTAATTCAATTGTACTTGTCACTTCTCTGCACTCTTTATTTTCACCTATTTATTTTCTCACCTACTCTAGAATCTTCTTTGTGTAAGAAAATATACAGTCTCTGGTTGTTAAGTTTGTGGAATGTAAAAGTGCTTTTAAGATACTTTGAAACTATTCAGTTTCTTCTTTTTGTACTGATGGCATAGATAATGTGTGTATGATCCTGCCCACACAGCACAGATCAAGCAACCAGAGCTTGTGTGTGTCCCGGTGGGTCCTGCAGTTGGCTGTAGCTTGTAGGACAGGGTACTGAGCCTCTATCAGTGTACAAGGTAAGTTCAGTCCCTCTAAGTGAGGAAGATTTAACCCCTCTAAAGATTAGAATCCCTCTAAAGGAGGTTTAGGTGAGACGTAACTGGAAGCGGTGCTCAGTCGGCAAGGAGCAAAACAGCCACAGCCTTCTCTCTTTTAGCACGTGTGGGGTGGTGAGAGCTCAGCATGGCATCCACTCGGCGGAGGACTGCAATTTCTGCACTCGCCAGAGTTTATGTGAGGACACAGACAGAACTCCCGCATAAACATGCTGCTGTTCAAGTCATGGGCTGCAGGGAGTGCCAGAGCCTCTCACTGGCAGCGAGTGGCAGCCATGAGAACTGCTGCTTTCGTTGTGCCCAGGTAGATGATCTGGTCAGCCTGGTGGCTGAACTATGGGAAGAAGTTGAAAGGCTGAGGAGC
>VYZX01018081.1:51299-69436 GCA_013401335.1 Brachypteracias leptosomus
AGGGCCTCAGTGTCCCGCCCCTGTCAGGCCGTAGAGAGAAGCCCAAGTGATTAGAATGAGTGGAGATTGGTTCATGGTAGAGGCAGCAGGTGAAATCCCTGCTTGTCCACCTCACCCCCCCAGATGCCTCTGCGTAACAGATATGAGGTCCTGGTAGAGGAAGAGGGGACAAATGAGGATGGGGCCAATGGGGAAGCTACAGCTGAGGGGTCTATGCAGTCTGACCGGCCTACCACCCACATCACCACCTCACATAAGAAGAAAAGAAGGGTACTAGTTGTAGGAGACTCTACTCTGAAGGGTACAGAGGGTCCAATATGCTGTGCAGACCCTCATCACAGGGAGGTTTGTTGTCTCCCTGGAGCACGAGTTAGGGATGTCACTAGGAGGCTTTATGGCTTGGTGAGATCCTTGGACTATTATTCCCTTCTGTTTTTTCATGTGGGTAGGGATGAAGCAGTAGAACTTACTCTAAGAACAATTAAGAGAGACTTTAGAGCCTTGGGAAGGCTGGTGAAAGAGTCAGGAGCACAGGTTATTTTTTCATCCCTCCTTCCAGTGGAAAGCAGCAACAATGGAGGGAACAGAATACACCACATCAACATGTGGCTNCATTGATGAAGCCTTCATACTCCAGCTCCAGGAGACATCACGCTCACAGGCTCTCATCCTGCTGGGGGACTTTAACCACCCTGACATTTGCTGGAAAAGTAGCATGGCAAGCTGTAGGCAATCCAGGAGATTCCTGGAGTGTCTGGATGACAACTTTTTAAAGCAAGTAATAGCCCTACCCAAGGGAATGTGGTTTTAGACCTAATGGTGACCAACACAAGTGAACTTGTTGGGGACATCAAGATTGGAGGCAGCCTGTGCTGCAGTGACCATGCATTGATTCAGTTCACTGTGCTAAGGGGTATAGGACAGATGAAAAGCACAGTCAGCACCCTAAAGGTTCCTCTGGATGGTGTTCCTTCCCTCCTACATGTCAACCACACCACACAGGTTGATGTCATCTGCAAACTTGTTGAGCGTGCATTCAGTTTCACTGTCCATACGACCAACAAAGATGTTAAACACCACCAGTCCCAGTACTGATCCCTGTGTAACTCAGGGTTTATATTCTGTCTGAGTTTGAACTGTCTTCATTCTAATTAGCTGGGGGCAAGGGTATGACAATGGCAAGCTAAAGGCCTGAAATAAAGTAATCAAGTTTTAATGGCAGTGAAGTCCTGATGTTTATTGGGTCTTTGGCAAACCTCAATCCTTGTCAGGTCTTTGGTAATCCCTGGTTGTTGTCAGGTCTTTGTCAGAGTGGGTGCATCTGTCACAAGGAAACAGAAGAAAGGGAACCTAACCTAGTCCAGTAACAGCAGGAAATATTTTGAAGCATTTAATATTTATTTTCAGTTGTGTTTTGTGTTAGTTCTGTCCTGTAGTAGACCAAACCACCAGATGATCAGCTGCAGCTGAGTAGCAGCTCAGTAAGCCTCTGCCACCTCTTCCATGTTCCCAGTCCATGACTTGGTGAGACCTAGTATCTCCCTGGATGTATAGAGATGTTGCACTGTACCTCTTGGACAGCCTGTATGATTCAATGCTTGTTATCCAGTCCAAAACCCATGCATTTGTGCTGCCTTTCCAGAGAAACCAGAGTTAATTAAAATAGATAATCAGATAACTTATAACAGATGGACAACCAGATGAATGCAGAGTTTAAAAAAATTTGACACATGCACATGAAGAGCAGAGCTTCCATCTTAATAACCTAAGGTCATCCACAGTAAGACAACAGCCATGGCGATAGATTTGATATCTTGCCAGTTATACCACATAGGAACATAAGTCATCTTGCTGATCCTGTCTCCAGATGTGTAATCTTGTCTGTGAGGGATCAACATATTTGGCTCTGCTCCCATAACAGCTTCAAGCGTATCTAACTTTAAAAGACACGTGAGGGACAAGTCAACTTATCATCCTCAGCCCAACGCACATGAGGGGATTACAACTTCACCATCCCTCACTGAAATGGTGAAAGATGCAGAGATGGTGGGGTTTCCAACTGCATCTTATCTATGACAACACCATGCAGATTTTTGCTTCTTGTCCTTTGATTCTCACTCCCACACACATTTTCCTAGATCCTTTTGCAGCTGGCTGTCATCAGCTACAAGGAAATGGACTGGCTACAGCTCACAGTATGCTGTGCATATCAGTTCCTTGTAGCCACGCTATACTCGACTCTTCCTCAGGTAGGATCTCAACCAGTTACTTCCAGTGGTACAGAAAGAATTAAGCATCAAGCAACACACATGATCTAAAGCTCATATAGATGACTGTTATTGATCACGTCACGAGGGATTGAACAGGTCAAGAGGGATATGGAGAAGACTGAGTCTTCACTGGAAAGGCCTCTAGCACCTCCACCTAAGTTGCAGAAGGCAAAGTCAGGGGCTGGGAGAAGGAAGATCTGCCCATTGTAAGTGAAGATCAGGTTCAAGACCATCTAAAGAACCTGAAGGTACACAAGGCCATGGGACCTGACAATATCCTTCTGCGAGTCTTGAGGGAGTTGGCAGACCAAGTTGCTAAGCCACTTTCTATTAGATTTGAGAAGTTATGGCAGTATGATGAAGTGTCCATTGATTATAAAATGAGGAACGTAACACTCATTTTCAAAAAGGTAAAAAGAGAAAACCCGAGCAACTACAGACCAGTCAGTCTCACCTCTATGCTGTGTGAAAACATGGAACAGATACTCCTGAAGGCTCTGCTAAGATACATGGAAAATCAGGGGGAGGTTGGTGGCAACCAACCTGTCTTCACCAAGGGCAAATCTTGCCTGACAAATCTGTTGGCCTTTTACCATGGGGTAACAGCATCAGTGGATAAGGGAAGAGCAACTGATGTTATCTACCTGGACTTGAGCAAAGGCTTCAACACTGTCCTGCACAACATCCTAGTCTCTAAACTGGACAGGCATGGATTTGATAGACGGACCTTATCCACTTGGTGGATAAGGAATTGGCTCTATGTTCAGGTGGAGCCTGGTAGCAAATGGTGTTGCTCAGGGATCGGTACAGGGACTGGT
Source organism: Brachypteracias leptosomus (assembly GCA_013401335.1). NCBI lineage: Eukaryota > Metazoa > Chordata > Aves > Coraciiformes > Brachypteraciidae > Brachypteracias > Brachypteracias leptosomus. The sequence continues at coordinate 54,388 of VYZX01018081.1, forward strand.
GTTGTTTAACATCTTTGGGGGTCATATGGACAGTGGAATTGAACGCACTCTCAGCAGGTTTGCAGATGACACCAAGCTGTGTGGTGTGGTTGACATGTTGGAGGGAAGGAACGCCATCCAGAGGAACCTTGACAGGCTTGAGAGGTGGGCCCATGCTAACCTCATCAAGTTCAACAAGGCCAAGTGCAAGGTCCTACACATGGGTCGGGGCAATCCCAAGCACAAATACAAGCTGAGTAGAGAATGGATTGAGAACAGCCCTGAGGAGAAAGACTTGGGGTTGCTGGCTGAAGAAAAGCTCAACATGAGCCAACAATGTGACAGTGCAGCCCAGAAAGCCAACCATATCCTGGCCTGTATCAAAAGAAGTGTGGCCAGTGGGTTGAGGGAGGTGATTCTACCCTTCTATTCTGCTCTCGTGAGACCCCACCTGGAGTACTGTGTCCAGCTCTGGAGCTCCCAGCACAAGAAGGACACGGACCTGTTGGAGAGGGTCCAGAGGAGGGCTACAAAGATGATTAGGGGGCTGGAACACGTCTCCTACGAAGACAGTCTGAGAGAGTTGGAGATATTCAGCCTGGAGAAGAGTAGGCTCTGGGGAGACCTTTCAGTATCTGAAGGGGTCCTATAAGAAAGCTGAGGAGAGACTTTTCACAAAGGCCTGTAGTGATAGGATGAGGGGTAATGGTTTCTAAGTGGAAGAGGGTAGATTTAGATTGGAAATTAGAAGGAAAGTCTTTACTCTGAGGGTGGTGAGACACTGGAACAGATTGCCCAGGGGGGTTGTGGATGCTCCATCCCTGGAGGTGTTCCAAGCCATGTTGGATGGGGCCTTGATCAACCTGGTCTAGTGGGAGGTGTCCCTGTCATGGCAGGGGGTGTGAACTAGATGATCTTTGAGGTCCCTTCCAACCCAAACCATTCTATGATTCTATAAATGGAGCTCCATCGGAGAGTCGATTTGAGTCAGTTCTCCTTAGAACAGTGGGTCTGCAGTTGAAGACTCTCCCCTCAGATCAGGACGTCAGCCAAAGAAACTTCCTGGGATAGAATGACCCCTCATCACACCCCTCCTTTGGTGATTGAATACTTCTTCTGGATATATATATCTTTGATTGAGACTTTGCCCCTTTTGGGAGAGTAATCCATTTTCCTGGTACTGTTGAGTGGGGAGTTTTCCCTTTTATGAGTGAGTGTGAGCGCATTTTGGGTCACGTGTCTAAAAGAATATTCACAAAATGTAGCAATTACTTGTCTACTATTATATTCCTGCCTGATATCTGAACTTGTAATTTACTTTGGTCTATTGGTGTGCTGGGTAAATTCGGATGGAATAAATCCACATTTTGGGCGGCTACTGCTGTCTGTTTTGTGATTGCCTCTGCAACATTCCTGACCATTGTTACAGTTTCTGAAAAGGTTTCCTAAAGGAGTGTAAATTCAGAAATGTATGACTTCTTCCTATTAGTATTTTTGTGTGTATTGCCCTATAGTATTCAGATGCATGAAACAAATTTTATTTTGTAATGTATAACCTGTAAAATAGGTGCTTCATATCTGTGTGCATATGGATGGATATTTATATAGATAGGTACACATAGAAAATTAACAAAGCATTCATGATGTTACATTTTTCTGTTCTGCAGTGTGTTGATGTTGTAAAGATACAATAAGATATGCATACGCAGAGAAGCTGTTTAAAGATTCCGGAGTCAACAGTGAGAATATTTAGATGAATTCTGCGGCCAAGAAAATATGGATATGACAGATCACCAATTATCTGTGAAAGTCCCTACAGCACATCATGATCTCTAAGCCAACCTAGGAAGCCAAACTAAGCATGGATATGAAAAAGACTGCATTGAATGAATGAAGAGATGTTATTAAATGGCCATTTATCTCAAAGAGCCTGGGTAGTACCATGTCTAATATTTTTCTGGCTCATACCTACTTGAAGGAGCCCATTTGGAGATAGTCATCTCATAGGCTGTAAGAAGGCCCTGGACAGGGAATTTCTGAATAAAAAAATGCCAAAGAAAGGTTAGTTCTACTTTGTGGGGTTTAATTTTTTTTTTCCCCCTAAAGGTCAGTTTATCTGCAACTTGGTTCTTCATGGTGTGAGGGGAAGCAAGGGAGATAGTAATAAGTGGTGGTGTTTGGCTTAGCTCTGACTTGTGGGAGGGCAGTGTGGAAAATTTTCTGGTCTGTGACATCTGCTGAAGCTCTAAGGAATATTCAGCTACCTGGCTGCAGGTAGCTGAAGGCATATATCTTCTTGACTTAGGTTCTGATAAATCAGTTGTAGTTCGTTGCACAGCATAACTAAATTGCAATATCACATGGTACAGTGTAATTTCTGTGATGCAAGGAGCTTCTTGTCAAACCGGGACATTTGGGACCCAGGTGGAAGGCACTGAAGACAAGGCATAGATCTTGCCAAGAGTGAGAAAACATCCTTTACGTTTGTTTTAAAAGTATGTACTTGGTAACCATATATTTCTGGTAATCATGCAAATACCATCTGGTTCTGTTGCCTTAAACTCCTCAGAGTCTTGATATGAGAGGTCAGTGACTTGTTTGAAGCTCAGTTTCTGTCTTTACTACTATACTACTTAGTACCTCAGTGCCTCATCTTTGGTTATCCTATCAAAAAAACTGGCAGAGGCAGCATCTCTCTACAAATCCTCTGAAAATCTCTTAAAATTAAAGCATTTTCTCAACATTGTGTATTGTATACAGGTTACAGTGTAGCTATTCCTTTAAATGAATCCAAGGAAGAATCTTCTGGGGTGCTCATGTGGCATAAAATCTTCTATGAAAGAGAATGCAGGTGCTCAAACAGGAGCAGTGCAGAACTCACTGAAAGGGAAAGCACAGGCATCTCATCCTAGGGTAGCTATCTAAAATAAGTCATAGAATCATGGAATGGTTTGGCCATGTGACCTTCTTAGAGGAACTCCCTTTAACTCCTCTGAGGTATTTCACCAGTGTTTCCTTGCTCCTATTGCCTTAGGAGTCCCTGGCTCGTGTCTGTAAGAGCTCAAGTTTGTTGCAGTGTCCCCAGCACATCTCAGAGCAACAGGCTGAAGGCCCTTGCTAGCACCCCACCCCTCTAACCATTGCATGTCATACCACAGCTTATCACTGGCAAGCCTGATATTATCCCCTTTAAGTCCAGTTTAAAGCTCTGTGAATGAGCCCCATAAGCTCCTGAGCAAAGACCTTCTTCCTCCTTTGAGAAAGGTGAATTCTATCTGACACCAGAAAACCTGGTTCCGTGTAGACCACGCCATTATCAAAAAACCCCAAATTGTGGTGGTAACATCATCAATGAAGACATGTATTAATAGACTGGATCCATCTGTTTCTTCCATGTTGCTGCCCACAAGAGGGAGGAGTGAAAAATAACCTGTGCCCCAGATTCTCTCATCAACCTGAAGTCTCTTTTAATTGCTCTTGGACTATGGGTTGCAGCTTCTTCTCTACCCACATGGAGGATCAGTAACGGGGAATACTCTGAGGACTGTACTAAACTAGGAAGTTTCCTAGTGATGTCCTTAACCCAGGCCCCAGAGAGGCAGCAGACTTCTCTAAGAGGAGGGTCTGTCCAGCATATTGACCCCTGTGTTCCTCTCAGAAGGGAGTCACCTACAACTATAATCCATCTTTTCTTCTTCATGGATGTGGTTATGATACAGGGGGTAGGCCTTTCTGACCTTGGAGACACCTCTGGCATAGATGGACCATCATCCCCATCCTCCATTGACAGGCCTTCCACATCCAGAGCCTCATATCTGTTGTATGGAGGTACTAGGGAGGGTGAGGTGTGTCCAAATGCTAAGTATGAGCAGCTGACAGGTTGAAAGTGGCAGGTCAACCATCAAGACTCCTGTAGTGCTGTGTATGATTCTTAGTTCTGAAAGAAAAATATAGGACAGTGTTTATGGATTTTTGTTGCTGGGGATCCTCAGTGCTAACTGACAACTACTCTTTCCCTTTACATTAGTCTTTGGCATGTAACAAAAAAGAATGCGATATTCTTCTAGCATGTCACCGAGATAAATTTGGTCAATCTGAAATGTACATCAATGTTAAGTTGGGAATAGCTGGGAAGAACCAGAGCTTCAGGGTCATAAAAGAAAGCAAAACAAAACTTTTGCTCGCTGCAGACTCTGATAAAGTCATTTTTCTAATCACTGTAAGAAACTTAACCCCAGCTTGTGGAGCTTTTGCCTAGACAAAGTGAATAAAGTTTATTCAGAAAAGCTGCACGATGGCTGTCATAAGTGCATTGGAATGTAAAAAGACAAATGGAAGGACTGTGCAAGAAATCAGGTAAAGTAGTTGTCCTGGTTTGAGTTAGAACCAAACCAATTCTGTCCAGTGATTTTACTTTTCATCTTAGTCTCTGCTAACTAATTGCACTTTCTGAACCTAACAGTATGTTTTCGCAGACAGCGTCTGCTTCTAGCAGTGGTAATGCTTGATGTTTAGAGTTGCTACCAAGGACTAGTATGCAGCCCAAGATCACTGCTAGATCTTGTGTACCACATTCAGGGGTGCAGAAAGTGAAAGGCTGCACCTGTGGGGAGGAGCAACCAGAACAGGTGACCCTAAACTGACCAACGAGGGATTCCATCCCATATATGTCATATTCAGTATAAAGCTGAGGGACCATGAGGGTCTCAACCCTNTACCTCAGTGCCTCATCTTTGGTTATCCTATCAAAAAAACTGGCAGAGGCAGCATCTCTCTACAAATCCTCTGAAAATCTCTTAAAATTAAAGCATTTTCTCAACATTGTGTATTGTATACAGGTTACAGTGTAGCTATTCCTTTAAATGAATCCAAGGAAGAATCTTCTGGGGTGCTCATGTGGCATAAAATCTTCTATGAAAGAGAATGCAGGTGCTCAAACAGGAGCAGTGCAGAACTCACTGAAAGGGAAAGCACAGGCATCTCATCCTAGGGTAGCTATCTAAAATAAGTCATAGAATCATGGAATGGTTTGGCCATGTGACCTTCTTAGAGGAACTCCCTTTAACTCCTCTGAGGTATTTCACCAGTGTTTCCTTGCTCCTATTGCCTTAGGAGTCCCTGGCTCGTGTCTGTAAGAGCTCAAGTTTGTTGCAGTGTCCCCAGCACATCTCAGAGCAACAGGCTGAAGGCCCTTGCTAGCACCCCACCCCTCTAACCATTGCATGTCATACCACAGCTTATCACTGGCAAGCCTGATATTATCCCCTTTAAGTCCAGTTTAAAGCTCTGTGAATGAGCCCCATAAGCTCCTGAGCAAAGACCTTCTTCCTCCTTTGAGAAAGGTGAATTCTATCTGACACCAGAAAACCTGGTTCCGTGTAGACCACGCCATTATCAAAAAACCCCAAATTGTGGTGGTAACATCATCAATGAAGACATGTATTAATAGACTGGATCCATCTGTTTCTTCCATGTTGCTGCCCACAAGAGGGAGGAGTGAAAAATAACCTGTGCCCCAGATTCTCTCATCAACCTGAAGTCTCTTTTAATTGCTCTTGGACTATGGGTTGCAGCTTCTTCTCTACCCACATGGAGGATCAGTAACGGGTAATACTCTGAGGACTGTACTAAACTAGGAAGTTTCCTAGTGATGTCCTTAACCCAGGCCCCAGAGAGGCAGCAGACTTCTCTAAGAGGAGGGTCTGTCCAGCATATTGACCCCTGTGTTCCTCTCAGAAGGGAGTCACCTACAACTATAATCCATCTTTTCTTCTTCATGGATGTGGTTATGATACAGGGGGTAGGCCTTTCTGACCTTGGAGACACCTCTGGCATAGATGGACCATCATCCCCATCCTCCATTGACAGGCCTTCCACATCCAGAGCCTCATATCTGTTGTATGGAGGTACTAGGGAGGGTGAGGTGTGTCCAAATGCTAAGTATGAGCAGCTGACAGGTTGAAAGTGGCAGGTCAACCATCAAGACTCCTGTAGTGCTGTGTATGATTCTTAGTTCTGAAAGAAAAATATAGGACAGTGTTTATGGATTTTTGTTGCTGGGGATCCTCAGTGCTAACTGACAACTACTCTTTCCCTTTACATTAGTCTTTGGCATGTAACAAAAAAGAATGCGATATTCTTCTAGCATGTCACCGAGATAAATTTGGTCAATCTGAAATGTACATCAATGTTAAGTTGGGAATAGCTGGGAAGAACCAGAGCTTCAGGGTCATAAAAGAAAGCAAAACAAAACTTTTGCTCGCTGCAGACTCTGATAAAGTCATTTTTCTAATCACTGTAAGAAACTTAACCCCAGCTTGTGGAGCTTTTGCCTAGACAAAGTGAATAAAGTTTATTCAGAAAAGCTGCACGATGGCTGTCATAAGTGCATTGGAATGTAAAAAGACAAATGGAAGGACTGTGCAAGAAATCAGGTAAAGTAGTTGTCCTGGTTTGAGTTAGAACCAAACCAATTCTGTCCAGTGATTTTACTTTTCATCTTAGTCTCTGCTAACTAATTGCACTTTCTGAACCTAACAGTATGTTTTCGCAGACAGCGTCTGCTTCTAGCAGTGGTAATGCTTGATGTTTAGAGTTGCTACCAAGGACTAGTATGCAGCCCAAGATCACTGCTAGATCTTGTGTACCACATTCAGGGGTGCAGAAAGTGAAAGGCTGCACCTGTGGGGAGGAGCAACCAGAACAGGTGACCCTAAACTGACCAACGAGGGATTCCATCCCATATATGTCATATTCAGTATAAAGCTGAGGGACCATGAGGGTCTCAACCCTTATGCCATCCCTTCAGTGTATCCTTATACCTGGATGCTCTTCTTCCTTTCAGGGCCTTTCTCTTTCCTTCAATGGACCCTTTGGCCTTCTGCCTTCTTGGCCCTGCCTTTGATCCCAATTCGTGTGCTCCTGAACCCACCTCCTGAACCCAGTTCCCGTCAGCTGATGAGCCCAGTCTGGGACTTTTGCCAGTGCCTGCTCTACAGCCTCAGTGATGATGGTGACATAAATGCCATCAGGGGGAGGTTGGGTTCAATACTCATTTTGTATATATTTGTATATTAATTTTTATTATTGTTATCTTCATTAAAGCTGGTTTAGTTTTCTTTTCTAATCCGGAAGCCTCTTTCTCATTCCCTTCCTCTCCCATTTGGGAGGGGAGGNAGGGAAAGCACAGGCATCTCATCCTAGGGTAGCTATCTAAAATAAGTCATAGAATCATGGAATGGTTTGGCCATGTGACCTTCTTAGAGGAACTCCCTTTAACTCCTCTGAGGTATTTCACCAGTGTTTCCTTGCTCCTATTGCCTTAGGAGTCCCTGGCTCGTGTCTGTAAGAGCTCAAGTTTGTTGCAGTGTCCCCAGCACATCTCAGAGCAACAGGCTGAAGGCCCTTGCTAGCACCCCACCCCTCTAACCATTGCATGTCATACCACAGCTTATCACTGGCAAGCCTGATATTATCCCCTTTAAGTCCAGTTTAAAGCTCTGTGAATGAGCCCCATAAGCTCCTGAGCAAAGACCTTCTTCCTCCTTTGAGAAAGGTGAATTCTATCTGACACCAGAAAACCTGGTTCCGTGTAGACCACGCCATTATCAAAAAACCCCAAATTGTGGTGGTAACATCATCAATGAAGACATGTATTAATAGACTGGATCCATCTGTTTCTTCCATGTTGCTGCCCACAAGAGGGAGGAGTGAAAAATAACCTGTGCCCCAGATTCTCTCATCAACCTGAAGTCTCTTTTAATTGCTCTTGGACTATGGGTTGCAGCTTCTTCTCTACCCACATGGAGGATCAGTAACGGGTAATACTCTGAGGACTGTACTAAACTAGGAAGTTTCCTAGTGATGTCCTTAACCCAGGCCCCAGAGAGGCAGCAGACTTCTCTAAGAGGAGGGTCTGTCCAGCATATTGACCCCTGTGTTCCTCTCAGAAGGGAGTCACCTACAACTATAATCCATCTTTTCTTCTTCATGGATGTGGTTATGATACAGGGGGTAGGCCTTTCTGACCTTGGAGACACCTCTGGCATAGATGGACCATCATCCCCATCCTCCATTGACAGGCCTTCCACATCCAGAGCCTCATATCTGTTGTATGGAGGTACTAGGGAGGGTGAGGTGTGTCCAAATGCTAAGTATGAGCAGCTGACAGGTTGAAAGTGGCAGGTCAACCATCAAGACTCCTGTAGTGCTGTGTATGATTCTTAGTTCTGAAAGAAAAATATAGGACAGTGTTTATGGATTTTTGTTGCTGGGGATCCTCAGTGCTAACTGACAACTACTCTTTCCCTTTACATTAGTCTTTGGCATGTAACAAAAAAGAATGCGATATTCTTCTAGCATGTCACCGAGATAAATTTGGTCAATCTGAAATGTACATCAATGTTAAGTTGGGAATAGCTGGGAAGAACCAGAGCTTCAGGGTCATAAAAGAAAGCAAAACAAAACTTTTGCTCGCTGCAGACTCTGATAAAGTCATTTTTCTAATCACTGTAAGAAACTTAACCCCAGCTTGTGGAGCTTTTGCCTAGACAAAGTGAATAAAGTTTATTCAGAAAAGCTGCACGATGGCTGTCATAAGTGCATTGGAATGTAAAAAGACAAATGGAAGGACTGTGCAAGAAATCAGGTAAAGTAGTTGTCCTGGTTTGAGTTAGAACCAAACCAATTCTGTCCAGTGATTTTACTTTTCATCTTAGTCTCTGCTAACTAATTGCACTTTCTGAACCTAACAGTATGTTTTCGCAGACAGCGTCTGCTTCTAGCAGTGGTAATGCTTGATGTTTAGAGTTGCTACCAAGGACTAGTATGCAGCCCAAGATCACTGCTAGATCTTGTGTACCACATTCAGGGGTGCAGAAAGTGAAAGGCTGCACCTGTGGGGAGGAGCAACCAGAACAGGTGACCCTAAACTGACCAACGAGGGATTCCATCCCATATATGTCATATTCAGTATAAAGCTGAGGGACCATGAGGGTCTCAACCCTAATGCCATCCCTTCAGTGTATCCTTATACCTGGATGCTCTTCTTCCTTTCAGGGCCTTTCTCTTTCCTTCAATGGACCCTTTGGCCTTCTGCCTTCTTGGCCCTGCCTTTGATCCCAATTCGTGTGCTCCTGAACCCACCTCCTGAACCCAGTTCCCGTCAGCTGATGAGCCCAGTCTGGGACTTTTGCCAGTGCCTGCTCTACAGCCTCAGTGATGATGGTGACATAAATGCCATCAGGGGGAGGTTGGGTTCAATACTCATTTTGTATATATTTGTATATTAATTTTTATTATTGTTATCTTCATTAAAGCTGGTTTAGTTTTCTTTTCTAATCCGGAAGCCTCTTTCTCATTCCCTTCCTCTCCCATTTGGGAGGGGAGGAGGCCATAAGTCTCTGCCCCTTATCCTCTTTCTCTTCCTCTGATTGGGGAGGGAGGAAGAGGGGTTAACAGAGAGTGTCTGTTGTAGGTGGATTGAAGCTGAACCTTGACAGTAGTACTCTTTTATCTCGTATAATAGCTGCTTGTTGGTTTTACATGACCTTTGAGAGAGGAAGAAAGAGTCTTATGGAAGGATGAAAGGCTAGGAAATGGCAGCCTGGATCACAATATTGAACAGAACAGCTGGGGAAACTGAAGACCAATGGCTGCATAGAATAAAGAAGGAAGGATGCCCTGTAGGCAAGCGCTACTTGTGAATGAAGTTATACAAAGCAGTGATCATCATTACTACATGTGTGTTGCTATGCAGGTGAAGCTTTCATAATACTTCACATTATGATTTGAGTGCTTTTTTGTTGCAGTGATGTTAATGCCCTTTCTATAGGGATTTTAACAATATTCATGTTTGGCTTTTATTGTGGTAAAGACAGGCATTTGTATGAACCATTCAGAAAGTTGAGCAATGAATAAAAAGCATTTGGAATATTTATAGTAACATATCACCCATGTAAATGCTGAGAGTTGTCCCAATCATTAAAGAGACATACTCCTATCGATGACATGAGACCTTATTGCACTCAGTGGATTTAATCAGTCTATCGTGTACGATGGCAAGAATGCTTTAGCACATATTACCATCCAGAGGTTAAAACACAAGCCAGCTTTCAGCTAGAGTGGCAAATATACTTTTTATAGATGCAGTAGTAGCAGTGAGTTTAGCATCTTGAAAAAGCCTTACAAGCATGGCTGACTGCTTTAAAACTCATACCTGTCATACAGCCCAGCACTGGTTCTTACCTTATCATCTTTCTTAGAGAAACTCCAGAATAAATATGTGACTAACTTTTAGACCTGTTCTGAGATGTGAAGGATATTTCATTTAGGAGAGGAGAAAGATCCCAAAGTGAGGATTACCTCACTAGAAATATCCATCAGTCAGCCCTTGCTTGTGTGAGCTTGAGGGCTGTTAGCTTAAATGCATCAGCAACTGCTAATTGCTGTAGTACAGCAGAAGGAGAGAATCAGTCTCCAGAGCACTGTTGTAAGATAAATAATAATGCTAATATTGGTGTGTAAGATTGCTAGATGCCAAACCTACATTAGGATTTACTTGCTTTGCAGGTGTTGAGAGGGTGATGATTCTTAGTATTTTTTTTTTGCCCTTGATTCTTGCAATTAATTGTTAAAAGGGAAAAAAAAATCACTCTTTTTAACCAGGAGTCTCTCAGCATATGTAGATTTTATGTAGTTACTTTGAAAGTAGTGCTTGCAAAAAGCTTTAATTCTGGAATTTACCTCCCCCCACCCCCACCAAGAAATGCCTATACTTGCTGATTGTTGGGTCATGGTCAGAGTTCACCTCTCTTGTTATTATTCATTCAATGAGCAAATAAGGTCAAGTCCTTTAACTGCCTTGAAGTTCTAAATGTATCTGAACTGATTTTTGTGCAAAATTCTGTTGTGCTCTCGGAGCTAATTAACTACAGCAGGAGCTGTTAGTTGCTCTAGGGTTTAGAAATGAGACTGCTTTTTTTGAACTCTTAATATTAGGCAAGGAATCATGGATTCATTAGAATAAAGGTGATGCATCGTTGCCTTAGGAAATAAATTTTAAAACAAAACAAAACACAAAAAAGCTCCCTAAGATACTATTCTGTAGCTGTTTGTGAAAATACATGGTTTCCCTCACAGACAAGAATTTTGTGAATGCTTACTTTTACGATGAGGAAGAGCTGCTTTAAGGTCCCATTTTGAGCAGAAGTTACCAGAAGTGCTACTTACAGAAGGGCTAGATTCTCAACTTTTCCTACCTTCACTGTTGAATGATACATACATTCAGTCTGGGGAGACTCGTGTTTGGAGTTAGATGTCACATTTGATCCATTCATTGGTGCTATAAGGGATCAAATAAAGAAGCATTCTTTGATCTACAGCCCTTAGGTGTGTATGCATTTGGATATTCTTGGGAAGACACAGGGTGTACCTAACATGGCATAAAAGAGATTTGAATATGAAGTAAAATGAATTTCTGTTGTCCTGGTTTGTGTTAGAACAGAATTAATTCTGTTCAGTGATTTTACTTTTCAGCTAAGCCTCATCTAACTAACTGCACTTTCTGAAGTTAATAAGGTATTTTTGTAGACAGCATCTGTTTTTAGCAGTGATAACACTTGATGTTCATAGTTACTACCAAGGATTGGTGTGCAGAAAGACTCTTGCTCCTGTGCAGACTGAAGTTACTGCTAAATCTTGTGTGCCACGTTGAGGGTGCAGAAAGTAAAAGGTTGCACCTGAGGGGAGGAGTGGACAGGACAGGTGACCCTAAACTAACCAGCGAGGTAGTCCATTCCATGTGCATCATATTCAGTATAAAGCTGAGGGATCATGAGGGTCAAGCTCTCTTCTTCAATGGCAGGTGTATGAGGAGGACTCTGTCCATTCTGCCTGCAATCCCAATCTATGTGTTCCTGAATACAGTTCCAGAATGAGTTTCCTGTCTGTCACTGAGTCCAGTCTGGGACTTCCCCAGTGTCTGCCCACAGCATCAGTGGTGACGTTGATGTAATTGCCATGGGGGACTAGAAGGTGGTGGTATTGATGTTGCATGTATTTGTATATATTTATTTTTATTGTTACTATTTTCATTAAAGCTGTTTCATTTTTCTTTTCCGGTCCATCAGTCTCTCTTTCCTTATTTTTTTCTCTTCACCTTTGGGAAAAGAGAGGGGTTAATAGAGAGCATCTGTCATTCGTTTAGTTGCTGACCCAGCACTAAACCTTGACAATAGTGTTTCCAAATTTGTCTTCCTCGATAATTAGCATAGTCACAGGCAAACTCAGATAGGACTTTAAGGAGTACCAGACAAAGCCTCAGAAGATATAACCATTAGAGAGACTGTGTCATTGCAGCTAATGACGGTTTTATTTCCTTCCTTCCCACTTCCTATACTATTAACTGAACTGTGCTTTTGAATAATGGTTTTAGAAGTGGACTTGTACTGCAGTATATGTTACCAAAAGTAATCCCACTTAGTGTGCATGAAATGCTGCCTGTTTAGAAGATTATATTTCTGGATATGTATTCTTTGGAAGTCTAGCAATTACATATTCAACAGTCAGTTACTGTTACCTGGCTGTAATACTATAATACATTGTCACTGATGTTGTCTTTTTACATCGTCTACCCACTACACAGCATGTTGTTTTAAGGCAGCACAGAAGACTAATTGATGTGAAGGTTTTTTGGCATCTTTGATGCTGAAGTGCTAGGGCCTGAGCAGGCCCTGAATTAAAGTTGACATATGGATGAATCTCACAACCAGACAGTACAACTGAAACCAGCAGAGGATTTTTCTCTGCTTGGAAACTATCTGATTGTCTGTGAGAATGGACACAGCTAATCTGATAAAAGGATGAGTTGAACCCAAAACAGATAAAGGTATCTCCTCCTTGTTCTTTCCCAGGCCTGGCCAACCTTGGATGGTTGGCAGATGTCCTACTTTTGAAGTTTTTTTGAGGTTTCCTATGCAACCTGAGTTGTTTATTCAGTAGTATAAAAGCTGGTCCTGCTTGCAGAGAAGTTGGAAGCCATTCTGCAGGTGGAGACACCATGCAGGATTTTCCCCCATCAGCGAGAAGGCCCCCAACTGCTCACTGCAACTGGGGTTCCCCAGTTTCAGCGCGACAGAGGGAGATATTAGAAGAGATATTGGAAGAGACATTGGAAGAGACATTGAAAGAGACAAAGGTAATGGATCTGATCGTCTACCCCTTTGGAATAGGTCGAAGCTTAGTCATATATCTTTTTGGTGTTTATCATATTATGTTGATGCACCTCTCTGGCATTTGCTGGGGAGCCCTGTGCATGGCCATGGTGGTATTCAGAGTGTGGTTGATTTCTTCACCCATCGTCAAATTTACTGCCTGGTTTCTTTTCCCTTTCATCATTGAGTTTGTAATGCGGTTTATTTTCCCTTTCATTATATCGTCAGCAGTTAGCGGATTCATAACCTCTGTTTCTGGACATGCAGCATCAGCTTTTTGTTTTGTAGAGATAGACAATAAAGTCTCCATCTATATCCTGCTGTTGGTGGCTGTGTTCCTAGTGTTGTGCAGGATAATTGACAAAACAGATGCTCATCTGGACACACTGAAAATGACCATAAATCTATCACTGAAACTGGAACTTTTTTTTTTTTTAAAAAAAGCTACCCAATGTTTAAGTGAATTAATCGAGTTTCTTTATGGAAAAACCATCCATCACCACTAAAGCTGAAAGCGCATGAAAACAGGTGCTGAATAATTTTTATGTACCCCAAAACACGGGCACAAAATGTGTTCCCAGCTCCCTCCTTCCTCTTTATCATCATATGACTTTTTCATGTTAAAGTGTCCCCATGACATCAGCTGAGACTATGCTACACTTCGCAGCGAGGGTCCATCTGCTCAAATAGCTCTGCCAGTCTGACATGTGGTGAATAAGCTATATCCTCCTACAGTTAATGAGACTTTGAGAGAACCAAGTATATAATTGCCTGATGTGTGAGCCCAGTGTGTCTGATATAACCATGTAACCACACTGATACTTGTGACTGTGCCTCTGCAGTAGTAATGGCCAAGCATGTTTCTGTGCTGCTTTTTTCACACAGCTCTTGCAAACTGCATTTAGTTGCTCCAGTACTGATGGAGGAGTCAGGAAACGCAGCCTAAATTTTCTACATTTGGCCTAAATTTCCTCTGTGGCCTCAGGCTTATCTTTGAGACATAGATACTTAAAGCATTTAGAATCATAGAATCACAGAATTGTCAGGGNGTCAGCAGTTAGCGGATTCATAACCTCTGTTTCTGGACATGCAGCATCAGCTTTTTGTTTTGTAGAGATAGACAATAAAGTCTCCATCTATATCCTGCTGTTGGTGGCTGTGTTCCTAGTGTTGTGCAGGATAATTGACAAAACAGATGCTCATCTGGACACACTGAAAATGACCATAAATCTATCACTGAAACTGGAACTTTTTTTTTTTTTAAAAAAAGCTACCCAATGTTTAAGTGAATTAATCGAGTTTCTTTATGGAAAAACCATCCATCACCACTAAAGCTGAAAGCGCATGAAAACAGGTGCTGAATAATTTTTATGTACCCCAAAACACGGGCACAAAATGTGTTCCCAGCTCCCTCCTTCCTCTTTATCATCATATGACTTTTTCATGTTAAAGTGTCCCCATGACATCAGCTGAGACTATGCTACACTTCGCAGCGAGGGTCCATCTGCTCAAATAGCTCTGCCAGTCTGACATGTGGTGAATAAGCTATATCCTCCTACAGTTAATGAGACTTTGAGAGAACCAAGTATATAATTGCCTGATGTGTGAGCCCAGTGTGTCTGATATAACCATGTAACCACACTGATACTTGTGACTGTGCCTCTGCAGTAGTAATGGCCAAGCATGTTTCTGTGCTGCTTTTTTCACACAGCTCTTGCAAACTGCATTTAGTTGCTCCAGTACTGATGGAGGAGTCAGGAAACGCAGCCTAAATTTTCTACATTTGGCCTAAATTTCCTCTGTGGCCTCAGGCTTATCTTTGAGACATAGATACTTAAAGCATTTAGAATCATAGAATC
>VYZX01018082.1:1375-13556 GCA_013401335.1 Brachypteracias leptosomus
AATACAAGGGTTTTGACTTCGGGCCAAGATGGGCATGACCAGGTAATTTATAAATTGGTTGGAGGTTTAATTGGATGGATTAAGTCATTGATTAAAACAGGATTGTTGTTATCCTGATGTTACCGCGTTTGTTCTCCTTTCTGCAAAGGGCCCTGCAGAGGATGATAAACACGGCGTTTGGAGTTCAAAAACAGAAAGGGGGAATTGTGGAGGTTTGCAGCTGGACTGCAGGCCTCAATAATATTTTTCGACCCTGACGATTTGAAACCATGCCCAGGAAAAATGAGAGACAAACAAGTACAAGGACGAGCATGCAGCCACAAGATAGGGATGTTGTCCTAACCGTGAGCAGAAGTATGCAAAAGCTATGAACCAATAGACAGTATGCTAGTAATATGCTTAGCCAATAAATGAAGTACACAATATGTAACCTTAGGGATAAAAAGGACTGTCTTCAATGAATAAATGGCAATGCTTGGATTACATTAGTCCGAGTACGTGTTGTCCTTTGATCTCCCGCCGCAAGGAAAGTCATAACTTGTGTATATACAGGTGTTGTGCAGGCCTTTGATGTTGTCCTTTCATAGATTTTGATAAGAATTTTTGACACTAACAGTAGAAACTGGCCAGTATGAAAGGCCTGTAAGTACATATCTTTATTCTCTCTCCATTGTCATCTTGACAAGCTGAGAGGGCAGGGCATCTCTCACAGAGCTCACCTGCTCATGCTCAGCAACTCTGTCACAACTCATGAATCTTCCTAAAGAAATTGCAGAAATAGCTATCTAAACATAGAAATTGTCAGGACACTGACAAGCAGAGGCTGCTTACCTAGCCAGCAAATCATCATCATTACAGAAGCATGGATGCTTAACTCTTGAAAGGAAACTCAATTTTTCATTTTTCTAATGGACTGAGAAGTGCTACATAATTCCTAAAAAAAAAAAGTCCCTTGTTCCATGCCAATTTTATTTTTCATGTAACTGATGGTTTAAGGGAATCCCTCTGTCTCTGTTGAAGTATTGTAACATTTCAATTTGCTTTAAGTAGAGCTTCATTTTGGACCCTTTCCTTTAGCTTTTTTCAGGGTCCAAACTAATAAAATTCCTTCCTATTCTTCCTAAATTTCACTTATGTTGTCCTACTGCCCATTTTTGTACATATCTTCTTTTATGTCCTTGAACAGAATAGGACTCTTTCAGTTGTAAAGCACCTACAATGTTCTAGTCTAACTGCTTGATAACTTAAGGGCTGATCAAAAGTTAAAACATTTTATTAAGGGCATTGTCTAAATGTGTCTTAAACACTGACAGGTATGAGGCTTCAGCCACCTCCCTAGGAAACCTGTTCCAGTGCTTGATGAACCTTTTGGTAAAGTAATGCTTCCTAACGTCCAGTCTAAACCTCTCCTGGTGCAGTTCTGAGCCATTCCCACACATTCTGTCACTGGACTCCAGGGAGAAGAGGTTAGCACTTCCCTCTCCATTTCCTCTCCTCAGGAAGCTATAGAGAGACATGAGGTCTCTTATTCTCCAAACTAGGTAAACCCAAAGTCCTTAGCCACTCCTCATAGAACATATAGGTTTGCAGGCCAATATATTCAGTGTGTGTATGCTATTAGAAGTAACACATGTAAGTGGTCAGTTGTTGAGTTTTTTTGCTTTGTTTGGTTTTGTGGTGTGTGTGGTGGTGATGGTAGTACAGATGATTAAGTACATGGTGAAGTGGGAATCTGAAATTAGGGAGACATCCAGCAGACCAGGCTATCAAGACCACTCCACAACAAAATCAAGTTCCTGACAAGGAAGGTAGGCTTGGAATTTAAAATGAAAAAAAGAAACCCTCAGATACCCAGCAATACCTGAAGAGAAGAAAGATTACTTACTTAAGTATCAAGGACATGGCTAGAATACTACATGGGCTCAAAGAATCTGCAGTGACTTCTGTGCTCTTTTCTGCCAAACCCCAGTTTCTGAGATGGCAAGTAATGACAGTTATTTCTATACCTCTCTACAACCCTCTATTTTTCATAATTCTTACTGTCTCGTTCCTATAATACCAGACATGTGCTTAGGGTTTGTATAGGAAATCCCATGGCTTTCTTAGGATGGGGAAATTCTTTCCCTACCTCCATTAAAGGCTTGTCATATGTCATAGCATCAGTCAAGCTTTTTACAGTTCACTGAAGGTTAGAGGCAATTAAATCTTCTGTTTTTCTCATTTCTGCTGAAAAGAAAGTTGAAATTTATCTGAAAAGATTCTTGTGGTGGGCAGTTAAAAATTCCAACTCTCACTTGTTTTGAAGTTGAGGTCAGAATGAAAGTGATATTGTAACACTCTAATACTTATAACAAGACCTTGAACACACATCTTGAATAATAGGCAGACAGTTGAGTTTGCATGAGTCCTGAAGGAAAAAGGTCCTTGAGCAGTCATGCTGCTGCATTCAACGTGAATTGCAATCTGTAAGTGGTTTTCAAGGGTAGCTCCATATAAAGAACATAATGGTAATGAAGCCTGGAGGCAAAGATCAAAGCTGAGAGATGGGAAGATATAAATACCCTTCCTTTAAAAATGACCAGATGATTCTTGAGCTATCTGCTTAAATGCTTCCCATAATGAAGTAATAGAAAGTAGTACAGCAGTGAAAACAGCAGAAAACAGAACCAGCATTTTCAGCTTATTTCTACCATTCATCCTGAGCTCAATACCTCCAGATTCTGGTGTTGACAACCTTCATAAAGTTTATACACAGTATCACAGAAAAAATAGAGGATTTCATAGGGCTTAAAAATTAACATTGCCCTTAAAATAAGTACAAAATGTACCTTAGCTACAGTTCATCACCTACATAAGTTCAGAGAGCTATGTCTAGGCTTCTAATTGGTCTCGGTTCTATGGAAGTGCTCAAATAATTTAAAGAAAGAAAGTCTCAACATTCCTCTGTCTTGAAGAGAATCTGAAAGTGAAACTTGAGGTTTCTGAGTTCTTTGAAGCATCTTCATTACCATTCTTAAAATAATTTCAGCCTTTTTTTTTTGTTGCATAGTGGAATTTCTCTCATTTTCCAATTTTAAGTCACATTTTTGAGAACAGTTAGCTTCTGGCATTCAGAGAATATACACTATCAAAACAAAGAAATGGAAGTCTCAATAGATGTAATTTTTACATTTGTACAAATAATACAGTAGATTTACTAGGAAATTTTGAAGAATTGTCATAAATAATTAGAACTAAACTAATTGCAATAAATGGAGTAGCTCTTGGAGTTGATAGCGTCACTTGACATGTTTGCTCATTCAAAAAAATGCATTAATTAACAGGACCTCTCATTATCAGTATAAATTAGCAAGATTATATCAAGATCTTGCTATTTATATTTACAAATACAAAAGAATAAAAAATAAAACATTGATGAGATTTCACATTGTATTTTTAAAATAAAAACCGTTAGAGTGGAAACAATAATGAAATGGAAACCAGTTTAGAGACAGGAAGTAATACCTCACAAGACATTTTTCCAGAACTCAGGCTTGTTTAAAGTATCTTTTTTTCTAATTGTGGAGTCAATTATGTCTGCTTGACTCTCACATTCAAACTTAAATTCAGATTTTATTTAATTCAAAATTACTTGAAACTAGTAATGTGGTATCACACTGTCACATTTAAGGTTTGTTCTTTACTTTCTGCTTTAGCTTGCAGTGTCTTCAACTGATGTGATGAAGCCTTTTCTGAGTATTACTAGTGTTCTGTTTGTTATGACAAATAATACAAAAGTAGCTTTTCTTCATTTTTGGAGTAGGCTAACTTTGCTTTTTGTTCCGTTCTCCATGTTTTTTCTTCCACAGCTCTTCAACAGTAGTCACTGAATTGCAAAGTGTGCTACCAAGGTATCTGTCTTAGAAGCCAGATGAACATGCAGAATACACCCAAAATGAATATCATTAATATGTGTTCATATTTTCCAGCTGCCTCAAACTTTATTCATCCATATCTACATTTGACGCTTAGTTATTTACTGTGAGTTGAAACACATGTTGACCAAAAAAATATTTTCCTGAAAGACACAGTTTGAAATGGAATTAGTCTCCTGATTCATTTTCAAATATCTAACTCTGGCTTGCTCTATGTCTTAATAAGCTTGGGTTTTATTCAGCTTCCTAATATATTGTGTATGCTTCTCTTGTTCTTTCTGATACGATGCTTATTTAGACCGTTTTCTGGTTTGTTTTTTCCTGTTACTTCATAAAGCCTAACTGATTATAAGCTGTTGCTAGCTTTGTTTCCTTTTTCCCATTTCACAACCTGTTTTTATAACTTAAGATCTTTCAGCAGTCCCTCTTTAAACCATATTACCCGCTCTTTCTTTTTGCCTTTCTTAGACAAGAAGAAATTAAGTTCACATTATTCTTACAGGCAACTGTTTCATCATCATAATCATTGCCTCCCTCATCCATCCTCATCTCTTCAAGATTTAAGGCTCAAAAGGTTTCTGTGATTTTCCACTCATTTGATTTCCTACTTTGTGTGTACTGCTGCAGACTTTTTAGAAGGGTATGTTTGACAACCAAATACAGTTCTTTCAAGTCCATTTTCTATTCTAATGTTAATTTTTCTCCTTCCTATGCAAATGTTCCTTATTCAGATATGTATATATGTATATCTGTATGTTGAGTTGTTGGGGGTTTTTTTAGAAAAATTAAATTAATGTGGAATTGGAATCAGCTGACTCTTTAAGTTACAAAATCATTTCCCTGGGCACTCTATGAGAAGGAAAGACTCCTTGAAAGTATAAAAGTTATTTCTTAAACTACCCTAAAAGGAAACTCAATCCACACGGTCCATCCAGAGTTCATGGTTCTGTATGAACAGAATGGGTAATCATATTTGGGCCTCTCCTAATACTCTTAACTCTTCAGCTTATGGACTTTCTGAGATAGATGGACCTTCTTTGTATTTACTAACCCCAGTGTAATTCTCTTCCTTCCATTTCTCCAGTCTCTCCTTGAATCATGTATGTCAACCTACTCTTGTACAGGTGACTGGCAAGGTAGTTATCACTATCATCTGTCTCTTAGAAAATTTTTGGTCTTTAACAGGTGTAAGATATATCTACAGAACATCACTTTCTACCTTCTGGGAGAAAATACCTGGGACATTTTTCTGTAAGAATCAACGGATTCTCACTGCACTGATCTTTACAGAGTGAAGGGATAAAGAAAGTTCCCGGTTGCAATCAGCTTGACATAATAGATACATAATGTATCCACAGAGGCACAGAACAGCCTTGCTTGTTCCCATGACTTTCTATTTACTATACTTGCTCCTATAAATTGTTAGGCAGACTAACACTTTTTTGTAGCAGATCTACTGCTTACTCAGTACTTACTTTTAATGATGCTTGTGTATGTGCTGGGGACCAGATGTGTCTTTTCCAAATGTTAATGAGGAATTGCTGTGGATGGTAATTCATGGAGGTATGTCATAAATGCATCTTCAGTCCCTTAAAGAAATTATTTGTCATCCTTGCAGTAACTGGTGAGAAAAGTATGCACATGGGGCATTTATTTTCTTTTCAATACCGCAAGTTAAGGTCAGAGGTTCAGACTTCACTTTGCACTGTCTTTGTTAGCTTGATGCAGGACAACACAGAGACTAAGGGGGAGAAATGCTCATTTTTGTCACTCACAATTGTATCAGCGGTGGTCAAAGAATGATAGAGGCCAGAACACTTGATAATTTGCCTGCAGTGATGCTTGTACTCCTTGGGAGTTGTTTGAATTAAACACTGCCAACCAGGGAAAAATCAATAAAGTTGTTTAAATGGTTTCACAGGGGCCTTTTTCATGATTGAATATTACTCTTCTTACAAGACCAATAGCTGCTTTTTCTTTTTTTTTTTTCTTTTCAGTGCATGACCAGTAACTAAAGCTATTCAGGCTGAGAGTTCAAATGAAGGCTGAGGGTCTTCTCTTCTTACTGTCTTCTTCTACTGACAAATAGTTTTCATTTCCTTTTTTTTTTTAAACTAAAGTAGAACAAATCAATAAACCTCCCAGAAGCAGCAACATTAACATTCCAAATCATCCCTATTTCCAGCTAAATCTGCAGAAAAGAAAGGGCAAGGGCAACACTGATTTACACCAGCTGAGGATCTACTCCAACATTTTTTTGGTTAGATGACATTCAATCAATTTGCCCATGGAATGATGTACTGTACAAAAAGAACTGCAAACAATACAGATTTTCAGGGTATGCAATAGCATAAGATTTCATTTCTATAAATGCTTTTGACTCTTTTTAATGATAAATAACAGGTCAGAGAATTTAATAACCAAGAATATAGCAATAAAAGCTGTGCTTTTTAAAAAATGTGGCAAAAATTTACATTATAAACGGTTTAACTACTAGCTTGGAGAAAGTAATAAATCTGAGAAAATTTGCATCATGTCTATATGTAGAATCTATTCATTCTCCCAAAGACACAAGATCTGGTAGGCAAGAAATTTTAAAAGAACCTTGTTTACACTGAAATAAACCTCAGTCTTGTTCTAACACTGTGTCACCTAACCTATTATCAGTTTCTGGTATTACTTGCATGGACTGACTATGTAGTCCTTGCAGTAGTCAAACTGGTGGTCATTGTCTACATTATTTGTGTGCATCATTGTTATTGTTATAAAAGCAGAAAGCAACAGCACGAATCATCACCATATCAATGGAAATGGTCCTTTCACTCTTCTTTTGAAAAGTATGCTGTCATATATGAGTTTTGTTTCACATCTGATGAAATGCTTTAATTCTACTATGCATCTTTTTCTGAAGCCAACTTCGTTATTTCCCTGCTAAAAATCACACATGGAGCAGAAAAAGAGTAGATGAAATAGGGTCAAGGGATGCAGGACTTCCAGCTCTTTATCTGTGCTTTGTCACTATTCAACTTTAGCATATGCCTTGATTTCCTTGCCGAAACAATGACAGTAAAAACAACAGTTAACTAGAGAAATGCTTTGAGATTTAATTAACTGTTCCTACAGTTTAAAACCTTCATTAAAAATTCTCTGGTGTGAATGAATTACACATTTTGGAGCCATAATGGAGGAAAATATGCTAACACAGGACAAAAAAACCCAAGTAACCAAAGCAAAACACAAATCTTTCCAAGAAAGTCTTTATAATGTTTTTTCACAGTTCTCGGAAATGACACTTTACAACAATATCTGTGATGTTCCCCTCCACAAAGTGTACTCTTTTAGGTTAACTAATACATGTTTCTACTGGAGCACATAACTTCATCTAATAGCAAATATTTATATGTAAACACCCCCACAATAATCTCTCTCAGGCTCTCCCTCTAGATCTTCTCTAGAAAAATGTGGAGCTTAAGATATATACTTTATAAACAGTAAGCATAGCAGTGGCTCTGTGGCAGCTTATACTCCCCATCTCAACTTCTGGAATAGGAAAACTCACTGAATTCAATGGCAGCAATTATCTTGATCGAAAAAAACCCACCTTTTGAACCTAGAGTGTACCTCTAAATCCCTGCCTATGCCTCCAAGGGAAGGAAGATTTGCAATTTATTTCTTTTATTTTCTGCTTCTGAACCGTTTCCTATTTCACAAAAATATGAGAACCAGGAGTAACTGTACTTACACAAATTAAAATACACCAGTATATGTTGGGTTTGTATAAAAGGGTTCATAATATTCAAATAAAAAGTGGAGTACAAGTCCTCTCATAAAGTTTTCAATATTTCATGTATCTGCCATGATTAAATATGCATCTGCAAACTTTAACTTCTTATCACAGCTTGCCATTTTATTTCCAGATTCTGTCAACAAATAGAAAGCATGGATGAGGCAGAAATACCAAATTATTGAGGGGAAAAAAATCCAAGTTGTCTTTTAAATAAAGTTCTAACAATGGGAAAATATTCAGAACAGTTTGAATCCAAACTAGCTTGTCTATCTCTCTTTGTGAAGTACTCTGTATATGTGTGTCATAGGCCCTCTGCTGGAAAAGTGACAGTCCAGCTATGCTGAGGTTTATCTACTGCACCACATGGTCCTTCAGCTGGTCTGTGATGAGATCCTTAGTTCAGCTTTTGTCTGTCATCTTGGAATCAAACAAATATGGACATGGGCTATTCCAGCCATTTTAAAAAACTGTACAAAACCCAACCAACTTCATCATCTAGAAATGATTCACTTTTTAAGGCCTAATAGTTTTCCATCTGATGAAAGTCATAATTAAAAATGTTTATGTTAGTTGATTTTTTTAATTCCAGTGCTGATAATAAATTCTAATATCTAAATTGTCTTATAAGTGACATTTGTTTTCATAAGCCATGCAGTTATCAGAAGCTAATACTGTAGAGAAACTAATCAAGGAAGGTGTTACACAAATGCAAAACATATGATTAAAGAGAGGGAAGGCAAAGCTCATGCAAAGAACTGAGTGTTATAATGAAATTGCCACTGAATGGAGATGTGAGGACTTCGAGCTCAGTTTAATTAGGCCACTGAGTGGAATCCCCTAAGACTGACAAGAATTGAACAGCTAATAATCAGTTCTTTACTGATTACCAGCTAATCATGTCCCAAACACAACCCCTTTCCCCTTTCTCATTATGAATACATTTGCAAGCCTTTTTTCTAATCTCTGCACTTTTATGGGCACACAGGCTCTAATCAGCTAACTTCAAGAGCTTCATCTAGTATCTTTAAAGGCCCACCCATTGTTTGTGGAGCAAATATTTGCATCCTTCAGCATCACATTGGTAAACATTGCCTGTGCTTGTATGAAGTGATGAAAACCCAATTACGCAAGAGCAGCATATTTTTCTACCTCATTTCCAGAAGTTAATTTCCATTTTCCAGCAGCTGTGTGTGGCTCTGCTGAGTGCAATGATTCTATGTACAAAGAAGAAAACACGCTTACATTCTGAATTCCTTGCATATCATGATATTGACTTCTGAGACATATTGTTGTGATGGAAGAAGAAACTGACTCTTCTGTGTCATTTTTCATATGAACTGTAAGATCAAAGAGTTTTATCTATACCCCATTTAAGTAATTTGAGATTATTTGAGTGGACCTTAGATCTGACCTGTCATGTTATAGACAACAAAGTGATATGGTTAGAATGTTAGCTGAGAAGACAATGAGAAAGCAGCTAAATCAGTAGAAATTTATCCATCAGCTGTAATGGGATGAACAGGTTACCTGGAAGATTTTTAGATGAAATTTGTTGTGAAAAAAGTGTGAATAGTCTAATGAAAAACAGTAAGCTGAGAAAGTATTATATAAATGCAGAACATGTAATTCAGGGCACTAAACAAAGCTTATGCACAGAAATGAACCTTTTGATAAAACTGCCTTACATAATGTATATAACAATTGCTTGCTAATTTTATTAAGAGTCTATCTGTAATCCCTTATAAATTTTCCTGTAAATCTTCTTTATTTTTATAAATACTAAGGACTTTTAACATCTTAACAGACCTAAGCTGTTCAACACCAAGGTCAGGAATATGTCACATCAGGATCCTCAGAACCTGATAGGATCAACCCCACACCAAGAATAATCTCTGTAGAAACCATGGAGGGCTTTTATTCAAGACCACAGCGAAACAAGACAGAGATGACTGTGTATTTCCACCTTTCCTATATGGTAGTTCAGAGAGGCTTGAAGACCTTTGTAAAATATCCTCCTTAGCATGAAAGGACTCAAGCCCATATCTCTGCCTCACAAGGCACTACACTTTTTCAAGCAGTCACACATTTCCACTCTCCTGCTCTAGCTTTGAAAATTTTCAAAAAGGGATTCAGTATTTTTGTTTGGTCTAGTAAAAAGGAGCAATGAGGGATATGATTCCTTCCCACCCAATAAAGCAGGGCACCTGCAGAGGAGACTTATGTTATGATCTTTTTCCCTAGACTGTGTCTTATATGATATATGATGAACGCTTAATGGTATGTATGAACAATTATGTATAGGTAAAAGAAGGAGATGGGGAGAGAGAAAGTATCTTAATATGCTCCACTCTTCTTCAAGACACCAGCCACCATAGTCTATAGTGATAAAATAACCAGTAAGGTCAATTGATTAACTCTTAGTGATCTTATGGATAAAGAAATGGCAAATAGCAGGGCAACAGATCACAGTACCAAGTGAGTGATGACTGAAGCCATCACATATCTTATCAGTGGTACAAGCATGTCTAAGTTTTTTCTAACACTTGTTCTAATTTTCCTTCTCTGCTTTGACTGTTCTTACCATCAATTAGTACTACAACAGTACACATATAAACCCTGGTAGACGTAAAAGTGTGTTGAAAATAAACAATGGAAATAAATTTAATCTTACTGAATCAGCTAACATGTGTTGTTTTCTTTTTCATTTTTCCCCAAAATGGTTTATTTACTCTTATTAGATTAAGTCTTATAAACACAATCAATGTGAAAGGAAGACTTAAATACATAAATATACACATCTATAAAATTCTACTGATAGAGCAAAATTTACTACTAATGATTTTTCTTGGTATGTATATAAGCCTGAAAAAATCTAATATCTCAAGGGAGTTTTCCAACATTAATCATGATTCTTGAACTGTCAACCAGAGAAAATCTTTCTGTGTTGCAAAAAGAAAAATGTAGCTAATAATAGTATCTAACTAGATAGTTAAAAAACTATTAATGCCAGCATTACCCAAGGTAGCATATTAATATAAACTCTCTAAGTAGATAAAAGTGTTGCTATCCTATTTGGGTACCTTTGTCCATTAAAATAAACAGCAAATTTATCCTAACTAGAATCCCTAACTAGAACCTGATGCTTCCTTTTTTACCACATTCATCCTCAGCCCACTGCATTAAATCTTGCAAGGAAAATATTTTTAAATAAATTTATATATTAGCTGAGCATATGAATTTCAGTTGCATTGTATTTTTACTACATGTTGTGATTAGGTGACATGTCCACAGTTGAGGTAAATGCTAGCTAGGGCAAGCATCTTGAGAAACCAAGGCATGACAAGAGCTATTTGAATTATATTTTCAGTTGTGCAACCTGAGAACTACATTGGCTACAAGGACAAGTCCAAAGCTTTAATTGCAGATCCAGTTTCTAACTTTGAAGCCTCATTAAAAAAAAAAAAANTTGAAACCCCATTAAAAAAAAAAAAAAAAAAAAAAAGAAAGTCTAAATGTGGACTTTCATGCTTCTGCTGTTATTTTTTTGTCCCATGCCTCTGGATCTTCCATATTATTACATATATATATATTTAAAGAGCCAAATTTACTTCAGCTGAGTAACACAATTTGGAAATGTAATTAAATGTACAGTAGGGACTCAGGCTGCATAGATAACTATGCATAGGACAGTAGTATTCAAGCAAGTAAACACAATAAATCTCAGTTTATGTGGTTAATCAAGGAATCTTGTTACTGAAGAAGCACAAATTTTACTAAAACAAAGAAAATGGGAACTAAAATTTAGTTCAGTTGTGTATTTGTACAGAGAGAGGACGTCAACACCATGACAGATTCATACATATTGCCTATCAAATGTGTTTTCTAAAGGCAAGGAAATGAGGAAAATTGAAAAAACTATCAGATATTATGTAGACTTTCAAACTGTATTTGATGAAACAGAACTAGAAAAGGTCCCTCATTCAAATTAAGAGCGAAAGTAGAGAAAAAACTATATCAATGTCTGACAGTAGTCTATTAGTCTTTGAATTTCTTTTTTTTCCCATTCTATACAAAACACTATTTTCAGAATTTATCTGCACCATGAACCAGTTTGAATATATTATCACTATTTAGCCCAATCTCTTGTAAGAAATTTGCTGTTCCGTGCCTATTCAGTAATTAACACTCCTAGTACCAAGTATGCCCACAAAAATCTGAAACAATATGCCTGAAGTAATAGTGACAGTGATAAAATTTTCCAAACATTATGGAAGCTGTATAGCCTAGCCTCTCTGAGTACTTAATTTTTGAGAGATGTCCCAGTAAGACAAATGTCTGTGGAGCCACATGGCAATTTCTGTGAAATACTGGTATCTTTAGCGTCCATGATCCATACAAATCTGAGCATAAATCCTATCACTGTCATTTTGAAAGCTGTGGAAGTCACAGAATCACATAATGTTAGTGATTGGAAGGAACC
>VYZX01018083.1:0-28977 GCA_013401335.1 Brachypteracias leptosomus
GGGAGTTCCATCTGTGTCCCCACGTCGACTCTCGTGAGTGCAGAGATCACCGCCCTCCACCAAGTGGATGCCATGCTGAGCTCTCGCCACCACACACGTGCTAACAGGAAGAAGGCTGTGGCTGTTCTGCTCCTTGTTGACTGAGAGCTGCTTCTGGTTATATTACACCTAAACCTCCTTTAGAAAGATTCTGATCTTTAGAGGGGTTAAATCTTCCGCTCTTAGAGGGACTGAACTTACCTTGTACACTGGTAGAGGCTCAGTACCCTGTCCTACAAGCTGCAGCCAGCTGCAGGACCCATCAGGACATACACAAGCACTGTTTGCTTGCTCTGAGAGTAGGAACTAGTTCCTGACCTCCAGGAGAACACTTATCATCTGAACAATAGTGGGGGGAGCATTAATTGCTCATTTAGCTTTGCTGTGGGTGTGCTGGCTCCGCCCAGGATATCTCAGCAGCCCGCCCACCAGCTGACAGCCCTCAGCACAAGCAAAGAGCTTTTCCCAACTTCAAAAAGCCCCCAGAAGAGCTTTC
Organism: Brachypteracias leptosomus; assembly: GCA_013401335.1. Taxonomy (NCBI): domain Eukaryota; kingdom Metazoa; phylum Chordata; class Aves; order Coraciiformes; family Brachypteraciidae; genus Brachypteracias; species Brachypteracias leptosomus. The sequence continues at coordinate 536 of VYZX01018083.1, forward strand.
CTTCAGCCCTTTTTGCTGCAGAAGCCTCCCCCAGTGCGGTCTTACCTGCTTTGAAGCTGGTCTCCATGTCTATGGAACAATGTCATTTCTCATAGTGGTGTACAGTGGCCTTTCACTTCACATACAGACTCATACTCTTAAAAATGAACCTGTTTACATAAACCTACAGGAATTGGGTCAAGCTATACTGCAATGATGCATGGATTCATTAGGCAACAAACTGAGCAACTTTGCAACAAGCATTAGAAGGTTCACATGACGCATGAGAAACTTATGTATCTCCAGAGTGAAATGAAACATGTAAAGAACAATTATTAAAAATACTGAGTCTGTTAATATATTTCTAAAATAATGGTAGCAATCAAACCTTTTCATTAAGTCATCCATTGTTTTCCAAAGGGATGTTACTGATACATACTCATTCTCAGGTTAATTGAACTGTGTAAATCTAATATTGCAGTTTTCATGGCAAGAAATATGATTAGACTGCAATTTACATTGTTTTTTAATTGCATTACATTGTTTTTTAATTGCATTACATTTTTTTTAAATCTCAAATTCTCCCTATCCCAAATGGTTTCAAATATAGGAATTATTATTGACCCATTGTCCCCATTGTCAATAATTGCTCATTTTGTATTGCATTTAATTATCCAAGCTTACAGACTTGGTAATAAAAATCTAACTGAATTTCTGGTCTGCTTTGAAGCAAAATCACCAGAATAGGCAGGAAAAACAACAATGTGAATAAAGGAAAACTAAGCATCTCACTCAGATACAACAGCTAAGCAAAAAGCCATTGATTCCAATAGTGTAATAACAATGGAAAAGAAAAACTTCTTCCTCTAAATCCCTGTCTTGTTCATATACAGAAGTAAAAAAGGAGTAAGACTTGTCCTAGTCTTCTGAATAGCTAAGTCTCTTACAGAGATGTTTTGTTGTTCCATAAACCCACAACTAGTTTTGAATCTTTTGCATGCTACATACAATTACTGAGGCTCTCGTTTTGATAAGGCACATTTTAAATTTGTATCAGAGGTGCTTTAGATCTCCATTTAAAAAATATAACAGGACTGAAGGACTCCATAGCCAAGTAGCATGATATCCTGTTAAACATTATGTTCATACTTACTTGACTGCAAAGATGGAATTAAGCAAAGATAAAACAGACTGTAATGAAATAAAAGACACATAAAAGATAAGAAAAAAATTAAGTAATGCTAAGAAGATCAATGATTTGTCTGTTATTTACATGTTTTTGAAAATAAAACTTTTTTCAAGATGAGCTGCTAGACTTGCATATAAGCTTCATCAAATCCAAAGGTTTAGATCTCAACATAAACTAAGAAATGCTTCAGCGTATTTCCATCTCTGTGCAAAAAGTATCTATTGTTAATGGTGTTTTCTGGTAATATGGACATTGACAGTACTATTTTTCAAACATTAGGAGTGGACAGTGCTCTCCACTGGAGACCTAAAGTTTTTGAAATATCTCAGACCTCTTGCAGAATTTTTAAAAGTCATTTGTTCTAGGTATCATGAAGACCACCAAGATGATTTATGAACCACTAGCCTATATCAGGACTGAAAATGTGGGAATGGAGAAAAAGAGAGCTTAAGCAAAGGAAGATGGGAAGAAAAGGCCTCTGAAAACGAAGACAGGTCCTTGTAGAAATGAACAAGGGGTTTGAGAGACCGCTAGGAAAATGGCAAAGTTATTTGTTTGTCATTAACATTTCTTCTGATGATTCAGATGAAGTAATTATGTCTGGTAATTTTACTTCCATTACTCCAGCTTAAAATGAAATAATCTTGCAGTGTATAGTGTTCATGAAGGGCTAAATAGCAGTGGGTTTGCATTCTGTTGCATTATTAAATATCTATATGAATCAAGAAGGAAAAGATAGATAACAGGATGGATTAAAATGTGCTATTGTACAAGTACAGGTATACTTGTATAGATATACTCTTATAATACTTCAAAAAAAAAAAGAGAGAGAAAGAAAAGCATACTTTGATTTAACTTGCAACTACATGACATGGTTTGACAAGTCTATGTAGTAAATTACAGATAAGTCTGGGAATTATTTGTTGTTCAAGGTCCTAAAATATGAATACCAGCATTGTACCACGTATGCCCAATCAATATATCCCCAATACTCGGAGTAAATCTTTATTTCCAACTTCTTCAAGACATACACTATCTTGAGAATATAAAGAGAAAAAGTATTTTCTTATGTGATTGTCAGATTTGTTTCATGAAGCTATATCGATTATTGAACACTGCCCAGAAAATGTATTGAAATATAGCTAAAATACAAACCAATAAATTTAGAAATTCAGTACAATAAAATTTTGAAATTTCATGGCTTTTTTCTAATTGAGAAAAGTGTTAAACTTCCTGTTGCTAAGCTTTTCTGGGAATAAGGAATGGAAGTATTTCAGAAGAAAGGAGAATAGAACTCATAAATTGCATTTGTGAAGAAGAAAGATCTAATTGTAACAGATGTGAAGTAAAGAACTTTTATATTTGTCATTAATATTTTGCAAAGTACTCTATGGAAGTTGAGAATTTAAAATTAGGTATATTTTCTTGTTTAATAAATTTCTACTAAGATACAATGCCAATACAAATGAAAGTAAAGAGTAATAAAGAAAAAAACATGTTTGAGAGTTAATTACAGTCCATGTCGAGGACATGGAAGCGAGTCTGACATTTAACTGAATTATCTTTTGAAACAGAGGTAACATGAGGTTCTGAGGCTACTATTTCAGTCACTCCACACATACTGAATAAGTGTATATTTAAAAATAGCTTCCTGTTCAGTGAAATAGGGATTTGGGCTTAAGTGTTTTCTGTTTGTTTTCTTTTTTTTTTTTACATTTTTGTTTCTAAAGCAGGTCATAGAGATTTCAATAGTGCATGAGCTACTTAAATGCTACATTGCTACCAATATTAGTGTGGTGTACCACTATAGAGCCTAGCACACACACACGTTATCATTTTATAGCTCTGAGCCAAACATCCGAATTCTACTGAAGACCTCTAACAACCTTCTCTTCACCACCAACTCTGAAGACACAAATAGAAAAGTAGTATATTTACCTGGGTTAGTACCAGGAATACTAGTACAAAGGTTTGTGGATGCTGAGTGAGGAGCATACCAGGCTCTCCTGAAACTCACAGCAGCACCAGGTTCTCCCACATGGTGTTCCTGGAATCCAGGGCATAGGCAGTCAAACATGGAGCAGGTTCAGTCGTGAGCCACTGAAAGGTTCAAGATCACCTTCATCCTTCCAAACTGCATTCATTATCAGCCTAATTGCAGTGAAAATCGCAGCTGGCAAACTCCTGTTGCTGGGACTGGTTTGTCCTGACATGAGATTATCAGCTCCCTCATGAAACAGATTTACAAAAAAAATGTTAGAAATTTTATTTTTCCTACCTCTTACAGAGGGATCATATCACTGCCTTTTCCTCTTAAAGTTTTCTTCTTCATACTTTCACCTTTGGCTTATCAGAATATGAAGAAAATCAACAGATGGCATGCACTTAAGAAGTAGACACCTCTCTTCTTTCATGGACTAGACTCTACATTAGAGGTTATTTCTTGAAATTATACCTTTATAATACTATTTCCACTACTACTACTATAACTATTCTTCAATGTTGGAGAAACCCCCAAAATTTTTTTTAAACACTGTGGAGCATAAAAGAACTCTGAGCATTTAAAAAAAAAAAGTGAAGCAGGAAATACCATATGTTGTGAAATGGCTGTCAAGTTCTCTTTCAGTTGTTGCAACCTAAGTGGCAACTAAGTCCTTTATTGAGTGACAATGAGCTATGCTTTACTGAGCCGTGAATTCTTTTCAGGCAAATATCAAAGCAGATGAAATGCAGATAATTCAACTTCTCCTTTTGACTGGGAAGGTTCTGCTCCTTATTCACTCCAGTTATTAACTGCAACAGCACATGCATCTTTCTGGTTTTCTCAAAATGTTGTTGTGGTTGGATGACAAAGAATCTGTGTAGGTCCACCTATCTTGGGTCAGTCAATGCTGTCCTTTCTTTAGGCACTAGATGGCATGTGTTACATTCAGTGTATGATGCATCAAATACTACCAAATCCATTCTCCCTTTTAAAACAACATCATTTCTTTCCAGATCCCCTTGAGCTATTTTCAACCCTGGGCTATTGTACTCTACTCTTACAGTTAAAAAAAAGAACCCAACAAACTAAACTCAACAACAAACTTTTTAAGCAGCTACCATGCAAAGCTTGTTATTTTTATTCCTGTTTGCTGGGAAAAAACTCTGACCCTCAAGATCCTGTTATGTCAGACATAGTCCACTCTGTAGCTGTTTCACATTTTATTCCTATTAAATTCTGTGAAAAAGTCATGCAGTGCTACTAAGGTTCTTATCTATTTTGTTAGCCCTCACCTTTTCCTATTGAAATGTGAAGATAACATTCATCAGTAGTAGAGAGACTACATTTACTGTCATGAAATATATACTCTTTACCTGGTGTAGTATTTGTCTTACTTGAGTCATGTGGGAAAAACCCTTACTGCAAGAGGTCTAGATCATGCTTAGGCTTACTAAATAGTATGCCTTAAAAGTGCAGTGTTTTGGACCTGTAGCTGAAGCTCTGGCTTTCCATTTGATGAAACAAGATATATTCCAGCTCCAATACAGTACATTTGTGGAAATGAGTAGCTTAATAAAAGAAAAAGATGCAGTACTGTATGCACCTGAATGGGGTAGGGTATGCATGATGACTTTTAGAGTTTTTTCCCAGCAAAATTTTAGCCAGCTCTTATTTTAGGTAAACACATTTATCCATCCTTAGATAAAAGATAGCTGCTATACATGACTGAATGAGGAAACACTCAGTGGGGTTTTCAATAGATATGCACTCAATAAAATCTGTACCACCAGGTTCATCTCAGGTGAAAAAAACAAGAACATGCTTGCAACTGTCATCAGGAATTGCTTTCATGACTTTCACTTTACTGACTAAACCCATATATTCAAGTCTCCGTAAACATGGTTCTAGTGCTTGTGAACTCTCTAGCTTCAGCTTCCTAAGGATATTAAAACTCAATTGCATAGATGAGCCATTTTAATTTACCATTATCCCTCAGTGTTCTGGAAAAATATTTTCCAATTAATAGCCATTGAACAACTCAACTTTCTTTAACAGCTCATTAAACCATTGCAACTCTGCACTCTCATTGTTCTACAACTAGGCTCCTGAAGAACCGTTTATAAAAGTATTTATCTCTCCACAATTTAGATGCTTGTAGAAGACATTGCACATTCCTGTGCCACCTAACATTATTTTCAAAATCCCATTTTTTATACATCTTAACAGATGTCTGTGTTTTTCCTTCTAATTACATTCCTTAACATCAGCACTGAAGTTTCTCTTTTTATGCTTAGGGAAGTAAATAACTGTAGAGTCTAAGATGTAACTGCATGGTGACAAGATAAATGTTAACATATCAATGGAAATTACTGCAGATGTTTTTATCTGTGCTTTGAATTGGTTACTGTCAATGACAGCAAAATTAAATGTTCTTTGACGAAAGTGAAGAACATGCACATAGCTTTTTTGCACATTGATCAAGCTGCTAGCTTGAAAGAGGAGAAATTGAAGTTTCAGACCAGATTTCAGAAACCATGCACAGTGCAAAGTGCAACAGCATCAAGAACAGCATTGAAGGTGCCTCAGTCCTTCACAGAATTCAACAGCCTGAAAGTTCTCAGAAAAGCGATCAATTAATGCAATCTTTAAAGTAACAAAATTGTTCATGAATTCTGATCTTTCAATTGTTATGAAAAAGAACCTTTCATTATATTTTGAGACTAGTGGACACCAGACTCCATAACCAAACTCTGCTTTCAGTGTGGAACAAGTGAAAAGATATCTCTCATCTGAAGAGTTTAAACTCATTTTAAGTTCCTCGTATGTCTCATCTTTCTTCCCATATTAATTAGTCCAATGTAGTCCTAACTTTGCCTTTTACATGCTTCAAAAAAGGTTTACCGATTCTTTGTCCTGGTTTGAGTTAGAACCAAACCAATTCTGTTCAGTGATTTTTCTTCTCAGCTGAGTCTCTGCTAATTTACTGCACTTTCTGAAGCTAACAGCACATTTTCGCAGACAGTGTCTGCTTCTAGCAGTGATAACGCTCAATGTTTAGAGTTACTACCAAGGATTGGTGTGCAGACTAAGTTCAGTGCTAGATCTTGTGTACTACTTTGGGGGGTGTAGAAAGTGAAAGGCTGCACCTGTGGGGGAGCAGCCAGGACAGGTGACCCTAAACTGACCAACAAGGTATTCCATCCCATATATGTCATATTCAGTATAAAGCTGAGGGATCACGAGGGTCTCGATCCTTCCCTTCTCCTTTCCCTTTGGCTTGCTTTCTTCTCAGCCTTTCCAGTCCTTCTCATTCCTTCTTTGCCCTTCTTGTCAAGGGCTGGTATCTGAGGAGGACCTTGTCAATTCTATCTTTGATCCTGATTTGTGTGTTCCTGAACCCGGTTCCCGTCTGCTGCTGAGCCCAGTCTGGGAGTTTGTCAGTGCCTGCTCCACAGCCTCAGTGGTGACGCCAATGTAATTGCCATCAAGGGGATGTTGGGTTTGATCCTGTTTGGTTTTTTTTTTATTTGTATATATTCCATAATATTATTATTATTATTTCCATTAAAGCTTCCATTTGGGAGGAGAGGGGGCCAACAGCTACCCATAAGTCTCTCTCCCTTATCCTCTTTCTCTTCCTCTATTTGAGAGGAAAGGTGGGCTTAACAGAGAGCATCTGTTGTAGGTCTTGTGAACTGACCCTAAACCTTGACATTCTTTCATAATCTTTTCTGTAAAAACCATCAGACATTTTCTGGCATTTTCTCCAAAACCCACCAACATCCTGGTCTTATGCATCCAAACATTTCTCCCAGCCCTTTACCCTCAGAGTGGGGTAAAGAATAGACAGGCTTGGTCAGACCAAAGGTCCACACAAACTCCGTGTATTGTACTATGGCACAAATGGCTGACAAAGAACAGGTAAAATCTAGGGAAATAATTTACAATACCTGTCACTAATGCCATTCCAGTCTTCAGGTCTTGCATTAAGGTCCTCCCAAGGCTTACTCATCCAGCAGCCCTCAAAGATCTCTTCTGTGGATTTTTCAGAGACATAAATGTAAAGATATACCATCTACAGTATCAGCAACTGTAGGCAACTGGCTATTGTGCCCATCTCTCTGGAGGATGGCTGCTGCTGGTTCCTTCTATCATCTGGTGCTCCAAAGGGGTTGCAAAGTGAGCCCTCTCCAAGCCTGGTTACAGATCCTGTAGACAAAATATATACTGTGCTATCTAAACCCAGGGACTTGATCTCACTAGGACAGGATTTACAGGCTAAAAATCAAATAGTTCTATTTTCTTGTGGGATGTCATCTGTTGCTCAGAAAGATCATTATGGGCGCCTAACTTGGGACTGAGTATACGATTAATCAGGTTTGCCTCCAAGAAGCCAAAGTCTTCCTGCCTGATCACATGAATTTGTCAATCTTCTGAAGGCTTATTCTATTCAAGTAGCAAGCTGCAGACTTTCATCAGCAAAAGGTGCTAAGTGAAAGACAAAGGCCTGACAGCTGCTGTTATTGTCATGAGCAGTAGGAAGGAATTACAAACTGCCCAACAAAGTACTATCTGAAACAAGCCTTTTCCTGATTTTTGCACAAGGTCATGTTCCTTTATGCTCACACATACAGAAGAGGATTTATTTTAATAAAAAGTAATTTTGTTCCCTCCCCCAGGATGCACCCCAGGCAAATAAAATAGAAGTGAATCTATGTGGGGTTTTTTCTGGATTTTTTTTCTTAAACCTGCTTCAAAAGTTTCTATAAATAATAATTTTATTACCACAGCACAGAGCTCAGAGGTAACCAAAATTTAGTAGTGTATCATGCCTGTGATACACTGAATCCTAGTTAATTTCTTGTTAATGCAATAAGGAAAATCAAGCTACTTCTAATAATTTCAAGGAATCATAGGTAACATGGAGATACTGATCACCTCACTGGTGAAGGGATAAGAAGGGAGAAGATCTTGGATACTTGAGTAATTCGTACATGCCCATGCTATTCTGCTCCTTTCCCCTTATAGAAATGGGGCACAAGAGTTCTCACCTAGGAAACTTAATGTATCTGCATCCTCTTTCATGTCTACATCATCACCCTCCTTTTCCAAACATACATTTTACTGCTTCAGGAGCCTATGAAATAGCACCAAAGATAGCATGTGATGAATATATTGATAGAGAAAAACTGTGGTTATAAGACTGATCTAAGCTGCTTGCAATATTATATTTTTTTATCCTTTTTTGTTCTTTTAGAATGTTTTTCTTCTCTTTTTGCTGATTTATTCAGTGATCAGACAGTTCAGGTTGATTTATTTTTTTTCATTTATTTCCATGTTGCACTCAATGTATCTCAGAAAGAATAAATAGAGGGACATGTGAAGTTTTGTTTAGTAACAAATCCATTATTTCTGTGCATTTTTTTTCTGCAATAATCAGTTTTATTTTGAACAGTGAACAGTAAATTCAACATAGGCTTGAACCCTCTCACAAAGTTCTATTCATCTCTGTTGCAGGTAGAAAATGTTCACAACCAAATAAACCCTTAAGAAGAGAAAGTCCAATCATTTCCAGTACTAATGTTGAAAAAAATCTCTTCAAGTCTCATTCTAACTGTCTTCTTCAAAAACATGATTGTAAAGGAATCAGTTCAGAGTAGTCAGATAGATCAAGCCAGACTTGACGTACTTCAAGTCTGCAGCTTTTCACCTAATAAGTTTATTGGGGTTTTTTGTTCTCTGTTGCTTAATTTGCCTGTTGTTTCATCCTTTGGGAAGGAACAGGACTTCTGTGCATGTGCTCAACAACTAACCTTGCAGGGATAGAGAGGGGGATCTGCCAAGAATTATCATTTCTGCCCAGAAGTATCTAATTTGTTTCTACAAGAACATTATCAGAATGTTTTTTAAAGGAAAAAGAAAAAATATACCATCAGGATGACCATGTTTGCAAGAAAAAAAAAGTCAAAATAATAATCCAGATGATCAGTGTTTCTGCTACTTTTTATCTACTAATGCAAAATTATGGGTTACATGAAAAGCAGATTTTGAATTTCATAGTAACATGTCCAATTCCTCATTTCTTTTACCAGCTTTCCATTAAAGACCAATACAAGATAGGTGATTAAATATGAAATATGTCTATTGCCAAATGCTGGGTAGAAATTCTAAAACCTAGTGAATATGCTGTTATTTTAAAAATAAAGATCATGTAGCAGTTAAATTCTGTTTGCAAGAGAGAAAGAAAGAACAAACCACAAGTGATGAAATGGCAAGTTTCTCCCTACCATTATATTTTACACTTAACTTTGCCTAAGATTGGCAAAAATGTAGGAATGAGAACTGCAAGACAATTCACTTTACGTAGCTGACAAGTCTCAATTGTGGTTTCTTTTTTCAGCAGGACAGAAGGAGATACTACAGAAAGGAATATGAATGTGAAAAAAAAGTAAAAATACCCATGCTCTCATTTAACAAAAGCAAAATCAGTTCAAAGAACATGATTTTTCTTCTGGAAAATCTTTCTTTAAACAAAAAAAAGCAAAACAAGAACCACAATCTCAAACAAAACAACAATTTCCCAACTGATAGTTGATTTGTTGATAATTTTTCACATGTAATGATACTGCATTTATACGACATTTCTCTAGAGGAAGTATAAGGTCCACATATACATTTACATCTTTTCCAAAGCAAATCTCTTCCTCTTGTACAATGTGTACAGTTGTGTTTCCAGCAATATTGCTCAGGTGAGTAGATGTAGTGGGTCTGTCTGAGCTGATTTTCCCCATACAGACTGGAAGCCAGAAGGTGTTGATAACACACACCCTNTACAACAGCTGGTGATTGTTATGGCTGCATTGGACCAACCTTTATGTTAGAAAATTTGTTAGTCATTTCTAGAGAAGAATTTGAAGGAATGAAAATAAAGCCTCTCATCCTCACCTGAACTTCATATTTTAAAATGTTCAGACTAAGCATGAAGTACTGTGTTTAGGAGGCATACAATTATATAATGTGTATTTATTTTTCTGCTTAGTATCTGAAAGACATAGACCAGCAGTACTCATGCAGTACCTTATAGCTTTATGCTAAACTACACTTACTTGAAACACAGCCCAGCAATTCATGAAACCAGCAGTAAATTCTCAACTCCACTGACTTTAGTAGAGAGATGTTTTCATTTACAGTTTTCTTATGGAAAAGTGTATTAAATAAATATAAGGAGGGAATCAGTGGCCAAATGTGCTGAATTGTATATTCACCATAGCTAAATGTTCTAAATGTTTGATGAAGGATATAAATAATTAGTAACACACACATACATTTTAAAAATTTCCTCTCCTCAGGCATGCATATTCCTGACATCTGAGTCTGGATTGGCACAACATGATTTCTTTACTATTTCTCTTCCCTAGCACTTTATGTGGCTAATCAGGAAGCCACGTTCTCTTCCTGTGCCTGCCAATGAGGCAGTGGCCCATCATTTTATTGTGTGCTCTTTAATTCTCTCAACTAAGCAGGGAGCTACTTATGTTCATTAACTGCTCACTGGGATTTGTATGTAGTGGAACATGACATCATCCATTCATTCACATCTCTATTAGTGTCATTCTTGCACAGGCATAACATCACACACTTATTCCCCCAAGCCCTCTTCATTTGCCTACTTACACTCAGGCTTCTAAACCATTTTTAAACTTCTCAGGCCTCAACTGGGAAAATATAGAGACATTATTTTGGTTACTAAAAAGTATGTGTATACACATGCATACTTAGAAAATTGATATTGAAAAATTCACTACCACATCGCATGTAGATATCCTGATAAAAAGCGTATTTTAAGGACTCAAATAGAACTGTAGACATGAAAATATTAAAGTTACACTACAGTAAGCACAAGTACTTGTGCTAAAAATAGAGAATCTACCATGTATTTAGTTTAGCAATATTTGTATTCAACCTGCAATGCAAACACTAACTAAACTGTATTAAAGCTTTCAGCATATAAAGACATTAAAAGAGCTGCATATTTATCATAAGTTGCTATCACCTTGATCTGGCAGTGATTTTTTTAAAGACAAAAAGGAGCCACCTTGAATAAGCTGGATTTTTTCAAATTTAACTATTCCAGAAATTGCACCTTAAAAGTTCAAATAAACCTAGGCTTAAGAAAAGAAACCTTAACCAATCTCTTCTTTTTGTTCCAGTGAGATGATGGGGTCGGGATATACTCTGACTAAAAGGCAAAGTAATAAGAAAATACTATACGAAGGAGATATGATTGTTACCAAAATTGTTTGTTTCTTGCCTATTTATTTTGCTTGCCTACAGCTGGATTAAGTTCCTCTATGCCAGTTAGACTACTCTAAGGGAATGCTTCAGGTCCTGTAAACAACAAGGGAGGTTTTCTATACAAGCAAAAAACCTAACACTTCCCAATCCCGAACACAAAATATTTTTTATGTCTACAGAGACCATGATTAGAGATGCCATTGCAGTATCATTCTATAGCAATGACATTTGATACTGAACCCCATAGTGTTAGTGGTTCATAGATACTCTTCATGCATTTCCCAATCACAGCATAAGATTGGAGATATTGGTCAGTCTATTAGGTGACAAAAGTGAGGTAAATGAAATATATTCAGTCCTATAAGCACTCTCAAACTTGGGAAAATATTTTCCTTCTTCTGCCTGAACTCAAACAAAAAGTTGATCATGAAGTTTACAGTGATATATAGAATACAATCACTACACATGTATGTGCAACCAGATGTTAAACCTCAAGCTTTGGGAAAGGTTAAAATTCCTCAGAAGGTTTCTACCTTAACATGTAGATTTAAAAAACACAGCTCAAGGCTGGATCATTTTATAATTTTAAATAATGAAAGAATGAAAAAGACTTTAAAATCCGAAGGAAAAAACTTCCAAAGGAAAAAAAAAACTTCCAAAAGGAAAATCTTCATTAGGGAAGTAAGCAGATGGACAAAAACTCCCTTATAGTAAGATTTGAAAGAACAGTCTAAATAAAGAAACACAGTTAATGAAAATCCTTTGGATGCACCATGCTATCAGTTCCTTTATTAAAGGAGATATTGAAGAGTAATACCACTTTTTTTTTTTTACCTCATTTAATGAAGAAATCCTTTTTCAATGTCCAAAAAGGCAAGAATAACCTGCACTAAAATAGCAATTGCATAAAGAGTGCTAATATGCAGGGAGTGGAGGAAGAGTACCAGTAATCTGTTCTGATTTTAACAAAGTACTTAATTTCTCATCGATGTCAGGTTGGTGTCTTTGTCTCATAAACAGGCTCAGTACACTGAAAAGGTCATGGAGTTTACTCATGCCTTAGGGAAGCCATTTCACATATGAGATATTTGTGAAGATCAGAGGTGAAGAAAGGACAAAATATGTCTATTTCTAGTCAGCCAGAACATATTGTAAGTAAGCAGCAAAATTTCACATGAAGACTGCTGAGCAAGAAAAACATTGGGAAAAAGCAAAGAACAACATGTGCAAATACACATAAGCATCCAACTATCAAATTTCTAGCTTTCATCTATTTCACACAGTGCAATGTCTCCAAAGTATTTTTTCTCCCTAACTCAGGAAGTGTTCAAGTCAACACAAAGAAAGCACAGTAGCAGGGATAATTTAAAAATACAGCCAACAGTGCCTGTGATTTTCTCTGCCCTCTGGAGAGAACGCACTGGAGGATTTTTCTTTATTCAGCTTAATTCCTCACTCCCTGATACATGCCAAGTAGCCTGGGACCAACCTGAAACAAATCCTCAGCCATTACTAGCACAAGAAATGTTTAGTAACATGGATGGAGCATCTTATTTACACAAGAGCGGTTACCCTGAGGCCTGGATAATTCATACAGTGCAAACCAAACTCTCAGCTGAGCAACATTGTACATGTTGCTTGGCTTCCAGACATCCCAAACAGTAACATACTACAAAACAACCCGAAGAGTATGTCCCCACCAGTAACATACAACACTATAGATGAGATTGTCAGAAACTTTGTAAGTCTTGATATTCATTCAAACAAGTTGTCAATATCTTTAGCATTCATAAAATATTTTCTTCAAACCCTCTGAGAAACAGGTTAGTGAAAGGGAATGAAAGAATTTTTCAGTTGGCTTTTTATCTGTAAACTATGTATTAAAACCCAGAAAAGCCACCAGATAAACATGAATGTGTTTCATTTATGAAATAGCTACTACAGGAAAGATCTTCCTCACCTCACAAACAAGTGATAATCCTCATGTTTTCTGATTTTATTTCCACCTTGTGACTTCTGAGATTTTTGAAGAAGAAACCCACTGAAATACAATTATGTTCATTTCCGTCTAACGAGTATGCCACACACATTAGAGAAGTGTATTTAGTGTGTACATGATACAAAATTTTTGCTCCAATTTTGCACATAGGTGTGCTTTCTGCTGACAAGGTTTTACAAGTTTAAAAGCTTTTGAAGTAACTTCAAGGCCTTCCAACCTTGGAAGCATTTTGGTTTCATGTGATCAATTCAGTGACTATCTTAGCTGAACAAATTTCTAAAAACACTTGAAGAACAAGTTGCTAGATGCATCTCAAACCACTATATTGAAATTTTTTATATTATGGGTACGCAGCATATATATCACAGTTAAAAAATACTGGCTATTTTATGATATTTCACTGACACCACTAGTGCAGATTCTTCCTCCTAATCCTCTGAAATAGTAACTTCATCCTTTCACAGAACAATGCCTTTGAAACACAGAGGAAGTTACACTTTTCAGTGTAATTAAGATTCTTATTGCAACATATGCAATTAGAATGAGTTATGTGGCTTGACATCCTCCATCGTGATAGCAGATGAACTCAGATAGGAAAAACGGATGCATAGTGGAAGAAATTAACATAATTCTCCACCAGAGATTTTTAAAATAGATTGAAATGTATGCTTGAGTGATCACTTGAAGCCCCTAGAAAAATACTGAATGTTTCTTGGACACAGTTTTTTCAAAGGGACCCAGAAGTTAGGCTTCTGGTATTTGTTTGTCTCTTTCAGCTCTCCCTCATACGAACAAAGTAAGCAATAAGGAAACTGTGACAATACTCATGATCACTGGCTACGAGAAACCATGACTCATTGCTTCCTGAAAGCAGCTATATAGGTTTTCCATTTATCTTTTTGGTATGCTAAAATACCTAGCTCCTGAGGAATATAAGCCAATCAGACTGTACGGAGAAATTTGTGAGCTGAAGCAGCCCCTTTAGTTCAAGGTCAAACATTAGTATTTTAAAGACAATTTGCTTTCTGTTTAAGATCCTGAGCAACAGAAACAAAAAGCAGAAACAGCAAAACCTACTAAGACAAATTGCCTATGACTAGTTGCCCTATTATTTAAGTCTATAGTATCTCCCTCAACTTCATGAATACAGAGAAAACACTTACTTCAGCTTCCACAGTACTTATGTTTTGTCAATATATTTTGTGTTATTCTTAAAAAGAGCTGACATCTGCTTATTTTCTTCTGACATCCATTCCAGCACTATTCATCCCACAGAACTTTGTAAAGGTAATGCAAACTTGATTTCCTACTAAATTAGTTGTATTGTAACATATTATTAATTCATGCCCTTATTGCCTAGGACTGCATTTCTGAAACTAAAGAAGTTTCACTGTTCATTGGCTTCACAGATCGGCTAGATCTACTGTCTTTTATTATCTAGTCATAAATCATGAAGTTAACTTTTACCAGCACTACATTTTCTATCCTGTATTTCTACTTCTATGCTCTGATTTCTGTTCATGACCTCTTTTTCCTTCTTTTCAAGTCAGCATTAACTAGTCTAGGTAAATATTCCCCTGTGTATACTTCTTCCACACTCTTCACATTTTACTAATTTCTGAAGTGCCCAAATTAGCAACCCATGACAAAGTAATTCTTTTGCACCATTAGCTCTGTAGGAGTTCCATACCTGTTATAGACATTACTTGCCAAAACAAATAATGCAAATAATGTGCAGTACACCCATGTTGTTTGTTTGTAGTGACTGTGTAAGTCATCTTCTTTAAGCAATTCTGGACGAGAATGGGTACCAAGAATCAAAGCTGTTCCTTCTCCGCAGCTTTTTCTAAATCAGACTTTATTCTGTCCGAAGTTGTTTTCACAACTATAGTAACTGGAAAGCCCAGGATATTTAGAACCACTCCCCTGCCTCTCCCAACCATCACAAAAGCCAGAGAATTGAAATACCTCCCCGAGTTTTGGAGTTGTCAGTAGGCTACTGTTGAATGAGAAATTGTCATTGTGTAACTGTTTTGTAAATTAAGCTATGCTACTACTTATCATAAACACAGCTTCAGAAACTGGCAGGTAGAAATTACTACTGTGATCAGAACAGAAACACTGTACACTGCTTTTTACATTTTTTACTTCTATTTTCCATCTTCACAAATAGTTACATAACCTTACCTGTCTTTCCTTTTCCATTTCTCTGAATGGATCTTTTAGTTCTCATTTAAACTATTAGGTATGTTTTCCCTTGTTTCCCTCTCTTTCATGATCTCTTTCTTCTTTAGCAATTCTTAATGTAGGTTTTGTTGATCTATGTTAAAGTTACGTTAGCAGGAAACCCCAGCAAGAGGATTAAAGCCAGCTACAATGCTGGTCAGTCACTCCCTTAACCAAAGCACAAGCACCCCATTTCTTGTCTTGCTTTTTCCTCCTACTGTTTTTTGCACCACAGCTGCCTCACTTAGTAGCAATGTTAGGAAAGTGTTTTTTATCAAGGGGCGTAAACATACCTCTTTCCAGAAGATAGAGTAATGAAAACAGGAATGAGGAAGGGGCCACATTCTGTTTGTGGCTTAAAACTTAAATATAATAAGTGTAAACCCTATTATATGCTTCATATCAAAATACTGATGTGTAATTGACAAGGTAAAGAGATTAGAAAAAGGTATTTTTTTAGTTTCTCACATACTGTCCTTTTGCTGTTAAGGAAGGGTTAGCATTTGGCCATTTCACAATATTGACATTACTGCTATGTTGTGTGCGCTAGTAAGTGCTATGTAAAGTTCTTTACTGTCATACTGTTATTTTATTCAGTGAATTATCTCAGTAGTGGAAAGGACATATTTTTTCTTCCACTTCATGCTTGTCATGCTTATTAAATCATAGAAACTGCAACAGAGAAAGTAATTTCAGTGTTTTTTCATTATCATGATATAAAGCATTTGGGTTTGTGCATTGCATAATGAGAGAATTTCATATTTTTACAGACAGAAACCAGTTTGCAAACCTAGCAATTAACAGAGAAAATCAAGACCATTAATTGTGCATATTGAGTAATTCTGCTGACTGATACTTCTGAGATATTTTACAGGCTCTGCTCTTTCCATTATATGGAAAATACAGGATTTAATTTTACTTTTAAGTAATATGGCATTATACAACATCAATCTCACAGCAGCTAATAAATAGAAAAATTGCATAAGACACAATTCCAGCTACATTTTTTGTGGGGCTGCAGGAATGGTAGTTTTGAAAAACACAGCAGTAATTATTTTCTTGACTTTTTATGTAGGGGTTTGTATAGGAATGACAGAAGTTTAAGGAAATACGATGGCAGCAATTTTTAGCTCTCTGAATATTAATAGCCTTATTTTCGATTCATTGTCACTGTCACATTATGTAATTGTGGAGGCAGATTCTACCACCTCTATCAGACAAGCAAATGCCATCTTCACTGGAAGAGCAAATCCCAGGCTTGTATACTGACAGAGCTGGGAATACTGTGTGCTTAAGCAGGGCAGGAAACAGGAAAGGAAATAAATTTCTTTAGCTGTACCACTTGAGTATCACAAAATTCTCTGTGAACTGCTTCACCGAAGAACCTTCTCAGACCTTTGTATGTGCCCTAGTGTGCGTTTAAACTGTAATCCAGACTGCAGTTAAGCAACTGGAGTCTCCTTCTCTGTAGATGTTTAAAGCCCATCTGAACATGTTCCTGTGCAACTTGGTCTAGGTGATCCTGCTCCGGAGGGGGGATTGGACTAAATGATCTTTCGAGGTACCTTCCAATCCCTGACATTCTGTGATTCTGTGATTCTGTAACAATACTAAGTTGCCATAGACAGAGAATAGATGTCACCAGCAGATCGTTTCCTGCTACCCTTTCAAAGATAGCAATTGACATCAAATCACGGCACAGCCACTTTGCTGATGCTGCTCTACGGTGTACTTTCTAGAGTGGTGCCAAAATAATGCTGCAGAAGACATTAAATCGAATAAAAATATGACAGGTATATATCACAGGCTTTGATCTGTGGCATTTGCAATTTAGTAATCCAAGACTACAGGAAAATAGTTTAACACACTTATACATAAAGCAAAAAGAAGAAAAAATTATTAAGCTTTTTGGTTGGTTGATTTATTTTATGGTATTCTAAAATATGTGTTATTCTGAGTTCTTATTCCTGGAAATTAATTGCTGATGTATGCTATTTTTTTTTCAGTTTCAGGATAACTCATCCAAGATTTCATAGCCTGTTACTGTTGTGCATTTAGTGGGGAAAGAAAGATTTTCACAGACCTCTGCAGAAATAAAATTTATGAATTGTATCACCAGAAGATGCTGTTTGTGACTTGAAGTAAAGAATAACTTTTAATATTTTGTGAAAGAGATATTGATGCTGTTCAGAACATCAAACTCATCAACTACTGACCAGGTTATAATAGGTTGTTTCACACTGGCAGCATTCAATTTCAAAAAAATGTGTTACTATTGACACTAATATATTACAGAAAAACAATTCAAAAATTAAGAAAATGGGCAATAAATGACTCAGCTGGCCTGAGATTCCAGCCAAGAGAGGCACATCTGCCTTCCTAGGCTGGTATCACTCAGCTTTATCTCTTTATTACTTACATCTTGTACCAAGATTGTGATATTTTAAGTACAGAAGCAAAACCAGATCAATTAATAAATGTAGAATCAACAGAAGCTTAAAAAGATATCTACATCCTCTAAAACTGGCATGAGGACACTCCTTGGTGGTCTAAATTTTCTAGAGTAAAGCTTGACCTAATTCTTAGAGACAAAAATGGGTAAGCCTCTGTGCATCTACAGAGATTTGCCAATTAGGATACAATTTACAACTGGGGACTTCAGTTTACAACAGTCTATCTTATGTGCTCACCACAGAAAATCTGAAAGCAATTAATCTCAGTAAAAGTGAAAGAGATTTGTTTACAACAGTATTTATCGTCAAAGAAAATAAACTGGTAGGTCGTTTTCTGGAAGGCACTTCTCTTTTGGTTTCTCCATTTCTCTTTTAGGAAAGGAATTCTCTTTTAGGAAGTGTGGACTGGACGAACGGATAGTGAGGTGGACTACAAACTGGTTGAAGGAAAGGAGCCAGAGAGTCGTGGTCAACGGGGCAGAGTCCAGTTGGAGGCCTGTAACTAGTGGAGTGCCCCAAGGGTCAGTACTGGGGCCAGTATTATTCAATATATTCATCAATGACTTAGATGAGGGAGTTGAGTGTACTATCAGCAAATTTGCTGACGACACAAAGCTGGGAGGAGTGGCTGACACACCAGAAGGCTGTGCTGCCATCCAGAGAGACCTGGACAGGCTGGAGAGTTGGGCGGGGAAAAATTTAATGAAATATAACAAGGGAAAGTGCAGAGTCCTGCATCTGGGCAGGAACAACCCCAGGTACCAGTATAAATTGGGGAATGACCTATTAGAGAGCAGTGTAGGGGAAAGGGACCTGGGGGTCCTGGTGGACAGCAGGATGACCATGAGCCAGCACTGTGCCCTTGTGGCCAAGAAGGCCAATGGCATCCTGGGGTGTATTAGAAGGGGGGTGGTTAGTAGGTCGAGAGAGGTTCTCCTGCCCCTCTACTCTGCCCTGGTGAGACCTCATCTGGAATATTGTGTCCAGTTCTGGGCCCCTCAGTTACAGAAGGACAGGGAACTAACTGCTTGAGAGAGTCCAGCGTAGGGCTACAAAGATGATTAAGGGAGTGGAGCATCTTCCTTGTGAGGAAAGGCTGAGGGAGCTGGGTCTTTTTAGCTTGCAGAAGAGGAGACTGAGGGGAGACCTCGTTAGTGTTTATAAATATATAAAGGGGGAGTGTCATGAAGATGGAGCCAGGCTCTTCTCAGTGACAAACAATGATAAGACAAGGGGTAACGGGTACAAACTGGAACACAGGAGGTTCCACTTAAATATGAGAAGAAACTTCTTCTCAGTGAGGGTAACAGGACACTGAACAGGCTGCCCAGGGAGGTTGTGGAGTCTCCTTCTCTGGAGATATTCAAAACCCGTCTGGACGCCTTCCTGTGTAACCTCATCTAGGTGATCCTGCTCCGGCAGGGGGATTGGACTAGATGATCTTTTGAGGTCCCTTCCAATCCCTGACATTCTGTGATTCTGTGATTCTGTGTGAATTATGCTAAAAACTATTTGCAATTATCTGTGTGCTACAAGAAAGTTTCTGAACTAGTAATTTCATCATTACTAATAGATACTATTCAAACAGTTGTCTAGCTCATGAATGAGTTAAAGAAAATTATGGGCAGAGGTATTTGCCATCTACACAAGTTTGCTAAAATTTCTCCCTTCATATGAAACAGGGTGATTGGAACTTCTGTAAGACTCCTGTATGCATCCTTGTAGGACTTGTTTGATAACTATTACCTTAGGAAAGCATGCCCAACACAGAATCCAAATACATATTTGTATAATTGTAGCATCCAAAAGCAAGAGGCAGGGTTGTAACACCCTGGATATCAGGCACAGATGAGAAAATCCTTCCTCAAACGCTGAATCTGTAAATTAGTGTCAAAACACCAAAATAACTCTAAGTACACGATGACAAAAATAGAAAAGGCAGGCAAACGTGTGCAAGGCAAACAAAAACAGTAGTGTACTGTGGAGATAGAGAAAGCAATTGGATGGTTCTGCATATTCTCTTCCTCTTAATAGTAAACTTCCTTTTCTTTTGTATGAGCACCTGGAAATTGGATTTTATTCCTAGTGGTGAAAGGAAGATTAAAATGAAAGTAGATAAGATTAGATTAAATGTGGTACCCACATCTCCTGAGTGAGTGGGAGAAGAAGGGGAAAGAACCAATTCTGAGACATCAGG
This sequence comes from Brachypteracias leptosomus, assembly GCA_013401335.1. Lineage (NCBI taxonomy): Eukaryota > Metazoa > Chordata > Aves > Coraciiformes > Brachypteraciidae > Brachypteracias > Brachypteracias leptosomus. The sequence goes on from VYZX01018083.1 coordinate 20,858, forward strand.
GTAAAACAGGTGCACTCAAGTAGTGAAATGCAAGAAACCGTCATTGCTGCACATCTTTTCCTTGCCAGCATATAATGGTTGGCATATACAAGCACAAAATCGTCCAGTAGAGTTAGAGAGCAGTAATGCTGAGAAGTTTGTACACTACTGGCAGAGGTTGGTTGTCAGATTTAATCTTAAATATAGTGTTCACAGAAGCATCAAGGGAAGCAGAAAACATATTAATCCTTATTTAAGTAGCAAACCCTGGAAGAAAAAAGAAATTAACAAAAACTTTTCTCAGCCCAAGAGAAGAGTGGAATAACACATGCAGTAAAAATGTTACCATAGAATTCTTTGAATTGGAAGGGACTCTAAAGATCATCTAGTTCCAACCGCCTGCCATGGTCAGAGACACTTCCCACTAGACCAGGTTGCTAAAAGCACCATCCAACCTTGAACACATCCAGTTTTGGGGCATCTACAGCCTCCCTGGGCAACCTATTCTAGTGACTTCACCACCCTCATAGTGAAAAACTTCTTTCATACATCTAGTCTAAATCTCCCCTTTTCCAGTTTAAAGCCATTACCACATCCTACCACTACAAGCCCGTGTAAAAAGCCTCTTCCCATCTTTCTTGTAGGCCTACTTCAGATACTGGAAGGCTGCAATGAGGTCTCCCTAGAGCCTTCTCTTCTCCAGGCCGAACAACTCCAACTGTCTGTCTGTCCTCATAGAAGAGGTGGTCCAGCCCTCTGATCATCATAGTCCTCCTCTGGACCCACTCCAAGAGGTCGCTGACCCTCTTGTGTAGAGGGGAAGAATCACCGTCCTTGACTTGCTGGCAATACTTCTTTTAATGCAGCCCAGGACACAGTTGGCTTTCTAGGCTGCGCTCCCACATTGTTGCCTCATGTTGAGCTTTTTTGTCAACCAGCACCCCCCAGATCTTTATCCTTTGGACTTCTTTCAATCCACTTATTGCCCAGCCTGTACTTGTGCTTGGGATTGCCTTGACCCAGGTGCAAGACATTGCACTTGGCCTTATTGAACTTCATGAGGTTGACATGGGTCGACCTCTCAAGCCTGTCAAGGTCCCTTTGGATGGCATACCTTCCCTCCAGCATGTTGACCACACCACAAAGCTCAGTGTTGTCTGCAAACTTGCTAAGGGTGCACTTGATCCCACTGTCCATGTCACTGACAAAGATGTTAAACAGCACTGGTCCCAGTACCAACCCCTGAGGAACACCACTCATCACTGTTCTCCACTTGGACATCAAGCCATTGACTGCCTCTTCCCTAGCATTCCTTTTATGACTAACATATCTCTAAAAGATTTTCTTGTTACCTTTGATGTCCCTGGACAGATTTAAATCTATCTGGGCTTTAGCTTTTCTAACCTGAGCCCTGGCTGCTCGGACAACTTCTCTGTAATCCCCCCAGGCCACATGACCCTGCTTCCACTCCCTGTAGACTTTCTTTTTGCATCAAAGTGTATCCAGAAGCTCCTTGTTCATCCAGGCAGTCCTCCTGGCATTCTTGCTTGCTTTCCTCTTTGTCACTCCTGGGCTTGGAGGAGATGATCGTTGAATATTGACCAGCTTTCTAGCTAGCACCTTTTCTCATTGGTTCATCTACTAATTCGAGAAGGAAATCGTTATCAATGCATTCTAGGAACCTCCTGGATTGCTGGCACCCTGTCATGCCATCCTTCCAACAGATATCAGGGTGGTTGAAATCCCCCATGAGGACTAGGGTTTGTGAACATGAAGCCACTCCTATCTATAGAAAGCCTCATCTGCTTGGCCATCCGGATCTTGTGGCCTGTAGCAGACTTGCACTATGATATCATCTTCCTTTGCTTCCTTTCCCTTACCATAAGCTCTCAGTCAGCTCCTTGTCCATACCCAGGCAAAGCTCCATGGACTCCAGCTGATCATTGATGTAGAAGCAACACCCCCTCCTCCTCTTCCCTGCCTAAAAAGCTTATATCCATCTATTCCCACACTCCAGTTGTAGGAGCCATCCCACCATGTCTCAGTCATTCCAATAATATCATAGCCCTGTAACTATGCATGTATCTATAACTCTTCTTGTTTGTTCCTCATGCTCTGTGCATTTGCATAGAGGCATTTAAGTTGGGCTCCCATGGAAGCTGTCTTACTGGCTGAAATTCTGTTATCTTGCATTACAGGTGCTCTCCTGCTGGTCCATGATCCTTTTCCAAACCCATAGTTTTGCTGCTGCACAACGGCTTCCAGCTCCTCCTGTTTGTTGCCCATGCTGCATGCATTGGTGTAGGTGCACTTCAGTTCAGTTATCAATCCTGTCCTCTTTGGAGGGAAGAAGGCCTAGTTCCTACCTGACTGTTTCCAGGCACTACCATTATTTCTAACCCATCAATATAATTGTCTCTATTAAGCCTGGTTTTATCACTTTCCCCCTCAAATCTAGTTTAAAGCACTTTCAACAAACCTGGCCAACTCCTGTGCAAAGACCCTTTTTCCCCTTTGAGATAGGTGAACCCCATCTGTCACCAGGAGGCTTGGTGTCATGTAAACTGACCCATGATCAAAAAAACTGAAGTTGTGCTCGCTTGGAGCCAGGTATTGATCTGATGGGTCTCTGTGTTTCTTCCCTCGTCATATCCCACAATCAGAGTGATAGAGGAGAACACCATCTGTGCTCCTGATCCCTTGACTAGTCGTCCCAGAGCCCTGAAGTCTCTCTTTATTGCCCTCACACTTCTTGCTGTGAATTCTTACCTGCCTACCTGAAAAGCCAATAATGGGTAGTAATCTGAGGGCCTTACCAGGGTAGGAAGTTCTTTTGCCACATCTTTAACCTTGGTCCCAGGGAGGCAACAGGCTTCCCTAAGTAGTGGGTCTGGTCTGCTTATGGGGCCTTCTGTTCCCTTTAGAAGGGAGTCACCTATGACAATGACCCATCTTTTTTAATTTCTAGAAGTAGTTTTGATGCCAGGCCTAGGCTGACTTAACCTTGTGAGTCTTCTAAGGAAAATGAATCAATAACCTTGTTATTCTGGTCCACCTTCAGGGCCTCATACATACTACATAAGAGCACCTGAGGAGGTGGTGTTGTTACTTCAGGCATGCATCTGTTGCACCAAACAGGAACTTGTTGCCATTGCCCCCTGTCCTTCCAGTCAGTATGTTCACTTAGACAGTGAGGGGAAAGGGAATCTTCTGTGCTATCCACCTTGTCTGCCTGTTGGATCTGTTCCAGGGAAGGTAGGATGTGGTTCCAGTGGTCAGTCTCTTTTGTACTCCCTTGTACTTCTCAACCTACTCACATTTTTCTGGAGCTCTTTCAACAAGCGGAGGAGTTACTCTACCTGGGTGCATCTCCCACAGGTGTGCTCACTGCTGTCATCTTGTACCAGTGTAAGAGCCAGACATACTCTGACAGCTTGACACCTGAGTGGCTACCTGTTCTCACTGGAGCTCTGTTTGGGAAGCTGCATCAGTCATGATGGGTGAAGACCTTAGAGAGGCCATGGATTTCTGCTGGGTAGAAACCATCCCTCTCTGGTCAGAGTGGGAGGAGCTTTCAGCACCCTTCCTGTGCCATGCCCTGCCTGACAGGGCACACATTGTTCACTTGCTCTGTCACCGCATTCCCAAAGGGCTTCTTTTATGGTGTGGATGTGGTCATCATTGCCCCAGCACCACCCAGTCCTTGTCAGCCTCTCCTGTGAGAGCTGCCAGCTTTTGGTGGGTTGCTCCACTCCCTGGTGTTTCCCTGCCTCAGGAAAACTTCAGGAGACCTCCTGTACACTGATATCTATTGCTCCATTGCTGGCTGAACCAAAGTGGAAACAACTGCTCTTGGAGGCTATGACTAGGCTAGGTTATGACTAGTTGATATGCATTGAAGACTATCACATAAGATAAGACTATCACATACATGTATTAGTTAAAGCCAGCCTTACTTCTAGTCTTCTTTTTCACTGAAATTTAAAAGATACTTAACATATGGAAAATTCCAGGGCTTTTTTTGTAAAAAGCCTATTATCTTGCTAAAACATGTTCAAACATATCCTTTTAATAATTTTCCACAATACCACTTCCTAGAGCTCTACCACCACATTTCCTGAAGAAACAAAAAGATATTCAGAAACTCCCATTCATTGCAGTGAACAGAGGATGAGAACTTACAGAAATGTTAACAGAAGATGTATTGGTACAATACACCACGTAATACATCCATATCAATTAGAACTGAAGTGTATTTACACTGTTCAATCAATTACTTTGTAATTAAAATTACTTATTTAACTAGTAGCAAGAATTAAATGCCAAAATTACTCAATCATGAAAGAGTAGGGGAAAGATGAATATGTTTATTACTTGCAAGCAATTCAAGACAATAAATTTAAAGTGTAGGTCTGTTAAGATGTACTTGCATACATATAACTGATGCAGTTAAAATACTCAGATTAATTATTTATGTTTAAGCTTGTAGCCATTTCTCTACTCACTTCCATATTTAGGCTGCATTTCTGCATAGGGAATGCAGTAGTTTCAGCTGCTGTCACTTTTTTTCATGTAATTACATAACAGTTTCAGATAAGTACTTCAGTGTCATAGACATTTATATAGACTTCCATTTAATTACAGGGACAGAAATAATTTACATAACAAGCCCAAAATCTGGTTCAGACCCCATGGGCTTTTGAGACAAGAGGAAGTGGAGACTTCTCAAACAGTGAGTTGATAACTCTTGGGAGTCATCATTAAAATCAAAGTTTAACATTGATAGGAAGAAATGAAAACAATCACATAATGTTTCAGAACTATTGAAAACACATACTTACAGTGGATGCAAGCACAATTCCTTCATTATTATCCTACTAGCAATCATGCCAACACAGTATTTATAAAGCAAAGGACATAAAGATTTCCTTGCCATTGCACAGGTCTACAGATGGGAAACACAGTTGAATCATTCCAACAAGAAGCATTGAAGAAACCAAGACAATAAATAAAGAACCTAAAGATGAGATTGGAGTTTGAGGAAGGGGTAATTATAAGGTAAATCTGGGGAATTAGCTTTGGGCTTTTCATTTCAGGTATATCTCTTTTTGTTTCAGATATGAAGACACATAGTCAAACGGGGTTTTGCCCAAAAGATGGGTATCTAGCAAAGTTTCCAAAAATAACACCAATGTTGGGCAGCTAACCTAAGGGCTTTATATGTCAATTCTTTGCAGTAAACTCATTAATTCAAAGCACTTTCACAAACCAAATACAGGGCAATTTTATTATCTTAGCAGATCATGCAGAGACAGCAACAGACTACAACCCCTTCTTCCGAGCTCTTTTTAGGTGGAGGAGACAGAGTTAAAATACTGATAACACCAGCACTAGATGAGAGAAATAGGAAGCACAACTTTCATGCAAGAAATGTGCTGACCCTCAGATGGTGAAAGCAGGTGCCTGAAGTGATCATCAGCACCCAATCTGGAGTGGGATGCTTGGAGTTGCACATAGAAATCAAGCCAGTTAGCGTGCCAGTGCAAGGGACAGATATTCTGGAAGGTTTAAAAACAGTACCAGGGCAAACCAAAAGTACTAAGAAATGTTTTTATACAGCAGTTCAGATCATTAACTATTCAGATCTTTCTCATGGAGGCCCATATTTAAATGAGGTATACAAAGACTTAAATCCAAAACTGTTAGTCCACTCAGCCATCAATTTAGCCTCTAAATAAAAATCTTTACTGCAAAGTCCCCAAAGTGGTGTCCTGAGATTGAACTATCTCATTATAATATCATTATTATGTGAAAAACAAACCTTCTAGCTAGAAAAAACCCTTTACCTAAATAAACCCCTTAGCCTCTGAGCGTGCATTTAAAATGTGCTGTACCTTTAAATAGACACAAGCAGGAAATCTTCCAGTAGATTTCAAGTAAGAGTGTACTAATGAAAGAAGTAGAAGTGTTCATATGTTTGAATGGTGTAAATATGTTACCTGGTTATAGCCAGGTGTGCGAGTTTTGTGAATTATCAGCCAGCACCCTTTCCGGTGCAGAACTGGAATAAAACAAGTATCTCAACTGTGTTTTGGCTTAACTGAACTGAACTGAACTGTTCAGCCTTGTAAACTGAACACTTACAAACCCATGGGCCCCAGTGGGATGCACCCTCAAGTGCCAAGGGAGCTGCCTGATGTTGTTACTATGCCACTTTCCATCATTTTTGAAAGATCATGGAGAACAGGAGAGATGCTTGAGGACTAGAGGAAAACCAATGTCACCCCAGTCTTCAAAAAGGGCAAGAAGGAGGACCCAGGCAATGGCAGGCCAGTCAGCCTCACCTTCATCTCTTGGAAGGTGATGGAACAGCTCATTCTGGAGGTTGTCTCCAAGCACATGGAGGAAAAGAAGGTTATCAGGAGTAGTTGGCATGTATTCACCAAGGAGAAATCATGCTTAACTAATCTGACAGCCTTCTATGATGATGTGACCAGTTGGGTAGATGAAGGAAGAGCCGTGAATGTTGTCTACCTTGACTTCAGCAAGGCTTTTGATACTCTCACACAACATCTTTACAGGATGCGTGGGTTAGATGAGTGGACTGTGACAGGGATTGAGAACTGGCTGAATAATAGAGCTTGGAGGGTTGTGATCAGTGGCACAGAGTCTAACTGAAGGCCTGTAGCTAGTGGTGTTCCCCAGGGGTCAGTGCTGGGTCCAGTCTTGTTCAACATCTTCATTAATGACCTGGATGAAAGGATGGAGTGTATCTTCAGCAAGTTTACTGATTACACGAAACTGGGAGGAGTAGTTGATACACTAGAAGGCTGTGCTGTCATTCAGCGAGATCTGGATAGACTGGAGAGTTGGGCTGAGGGGAATCTCACGAAGCTCAAGAAGGGCAAGTGTATAGTCCTCTACCTGGGGAGGAATAACCCCATGCATTGGTACAGGTTAGGAGTTAACCTGCTGAAAAGCTGCTCTGTGGAGAAGGGTCTGGGAGTCCTGGTGGACAAGTTCACCATGAGCCAGCAGTGTGCCCTTGTGGCCAAGAAGGCCAATGGCATCCTGGATTGCATTAAGAAGAGTGTGACCAGCAGGACAAGGGAGGTTCTCCTCCCCCTCTCTTCTGCCCTGGTAAGGCCACATCTGGAGTATTGTGTCCAGTTCTGGGATCCCTACTTCAAGAGGGTCAGGGAAATACTGGAGAGAGTCCAATGGAGGGCTATGAGGATGATTATGGGACTGGAACACCAGTCTTACAAGGAAAGGCTGAGAGCCCTGGGTCTGTTTTGCCTAGAGAAGAGAAGGCTGAGAGGGCATCTGATCATATGAGCAAATAACAGTAAGAAAGCATTTCATAGCAAATAAAAAACACCAGTATAATTTACCTTCCTTAAAAGTAGCTCTAAAATGGAAATTCTTTAGCTGGCTCCAGCCAAGTTTTTAAGGTCTGTTCACACACCCACTCATCACAGCCGCTATCAGCTTCTCGCTTTTAAGCACTCCTTCTAGCTGCAGACCGAGTAGAGCTATGATACACCAAGTCTGGCTAACACTGCAGTGCATTAGAGATCTTGTAGCCAATTTGAGCTTTGTTCACCCCAAACACTCTTTCCCATTTAACTGCTAGTACTGTTCCCACACCTTGTCATTAGTGGTTCATGATCCAGTGCATTTCCCTATCTGTCTCGTCAAATTCTCTACAACAAAGCCATGTTTTTCAGGTGACTAACTTTCACGGTGCCCTGCTTTTGTAATGGTGAGAGATCTAGGTTCAGGATAATAAAACCTTAAGGAGGTAATAGCAAAATTTATTTATGCTGTATATCACAAGTCTTCCTTCTCAAGTATAAGTTAAAAGCATGTCCCTTTGGATGTTATAGTTTCTACCTCTGTACATTATACTCAAAAATGTTGTTGCTTATTGTGAGATAATTACATCTATTAATGCCAAATGTATGCAAGACAATCATTGGTTTAGTGAGGCTCAGCTTTCTGATCACTAAGCTGTCCCCAATACTTAAGGGCTACTCTTAATAAGGAAGCCTGGGGCTGGGGCACCTACAGAAAAATCAGACTGACTCTCCCTGGAAATAGTTCACCAAGCTAGGCTTTTTTTTTTTTTTTTTACAAGC
>VYZX01018084.1:30665-40775 GCA_013401335.1 Brachypteracias leptosomus
GCCCCGCACCCCCCCGCCAGCCCCCCGCTGCCTGCTCCTGGTCGGCCCAGCCGTGGGCTACGTGGCACTGGGCTTGCTGGGCACGGCCGCGCGCTGCCAGGAGGCCGCCATCCCCGTCCCCGTCCCTGTCCCTGTGCCCCTCGAGCCCACGCAGCCCCGGCCGGAGCCCACCTTCAACTGGCCCATGTTCTGGGTGTTCCTGCGCCCGCAGCTCCTGGCCCTCTCGGCGGCCGTCGTGGTGAGTGGGGATGGGTGGGTGGCCGAGGTCCCCCTCGTTGTCCCTGTGTTGTGGTGTGACACCCACCATGCCCATGGCGTGACACTCACCATCTTTGTGTCATGGTGTGGCACCCACCATCCCCACACCATGGCACCCACCATCCCTGTGCCATGGCATGACACCCACCATCCCCATGCTGTGGCGTGCCACCTGCTGTCCCTGTGGTGATGCCACCCACCGTCCCCACAGCTGGCACTGGGCGCTGCCCTGCTCAACGTCCGCATCCCGGTGCTGCTGGGGCAGCTGGTGAACGTGGTTGCCCGCTGTGCCCGTGGCCAACTCTCGGGCTACCTCCAGGAGGTGCGGCGCCCGGCCCTGCGCCTGCTCGCCGTCTACTGCCTGCAGGTGGGTACTGGCACCCCGGGGTGGGCAGGGGGTCCCAGGGACTGCCCCCACGCCCCTGAGCCCCACGTCTCTGCAGGGGCTGCTGACGTTTGGGTACATCGCGCTGCTGGCCCGTGTCGGGGAGCGGGTTGCCGGTGGCATGCGCAAGGCTCTCTTTGTTTCCCTGCTCCGGTAAAACACCCCCCAGGGGGGTTGGGGTGCACAGGGGGGTCCCCAGCCCGTGCCCCTGCCCACCAGCACTCCCTATGGCAGGCAGGACGTGGCGTTCTTTGATGCCAACCGGACGGGGCAGCTGGTGAACTGTCTGACAGCCGACATCCAGGAGTTCAAGTCCTCCTTCAAGCTGGCCATCTCCCAGGTGAGACCTGCTGCTGGCGGCACCGGGCACCCTCCTGGCACCCCGCCAGCCCCCTCAGCACCCACCTCTGCCCACTCACCCCCCCCCAGGGCCTGCGCAGCAGCACCCAGACCATGGGCTGCTTCGTCTCGCTCTACCTGCTCTCGCCCAAACTCACGGGGCTCCTGCTCGTGGCACTGCCAGTGCTGGTGGGTGCTGGGGCTCTCATCGGTGCCGCCCTCCGCAGCCTCTCCCGCCAGGCACAGGAGCAGGTAAAACCCCCCCGCCAAGCCCTGCCACCCTGCCGAGGGACCCTGCCACCCCCAGGGTGTCCCCCAGGTGTCCATTTGGTGCCATCCCCCCTCTCTGTCCCTCTCCCCGCAGGTGGCCAAGGCCACTGTGGTGGCTGACGAGGTGCTGGGGAATGTCCGGACCGTGCGCGCCTTCGCCATGGAGGACCGGCAGGCGGGGTGAGGGGGCGGTGGGGGGGACCTGGGGGTGACAATGGGACGTGGGGGGCCGGGGCTCAGCCCCCTCCCTGCCCCGCAGGCTGTACTGTGCCGAGGTGGACCACGCTGGCTGGCTGAACCAGCGGCTGGGGCTGGGCATCGCCGCCTTTCAGGGGCTCTCCAACCTGGCGCTCAATGGTGAGTGGGGGCTGTGGGGCAGGACCCGGCGGGGCCAAGGGGCAGGACCCCCCCTCCTGGTACCAGCTCCACCCTACATCCCACAGGTATCGTCCTGGGGACCATCTTTGTGGGCGGCTCTTTGATGGCCGGGGATGAGCTCTCTCCAGGTGACCTCATGTCCTTCCTGGTGGCCTCGCAGACGGTGCAAAGGTCAGGACAGGGCCTGGTGCCACCCCTGGCACTCCTGTGTGCTGCAGCCTGCCCAGGGCACAACCCTGAGCTTGGCCTCCCCCCTTGTGCACTGCAGGTCCTTGGCCAACATCTCCATCCTGCTCGGGCAGGTAGGTGGGTGGGGGGCTGCTGCTGGCCTCCCAGGGACATGGGGCAGGGGCTGGGGTGGTTTGGGGGATGCTCTGGCTGCCATCCTCGCAGGTGGTGCGAGGCCTGAGCGCTGGCGCCCGTGTCTTCGAGCTGCTGATGCTGGAGCCCAGTGTGGCCCTGCGGGGGGGACACACCATCCCCAGCCACTCCCTGCTCGGCCGCATCTGCTTCCACCACGTCTCCTTCGGGTGAGCCCAGCTGGACCCCTGCCCAGACCCCTGCTCAGGCCCCCCCGAGCCACCCTGTGGGCTGAGAGGCTGGCACGGTGCTCCCACAGCCCCCCGCTCCTCTCCCCACAGCTACCCCACCCGTCCCGGCTACGTGGTCCTGCGGGACTTCAGCCTCACCCTGCCTCCCTGCAAGACCGTGGCCATCGTGGGACCCTCCGGAGGAGGTACCAGCCCCCGCTGTGCCCCCAGGGCAGGGCACCCCCTGGCCAGTGCATCCGAGCGGGGGATGCTCCTGCTGCTGCTGGAACTGGGGGGCACTGGGGTAGGGGTCTAGGTGGTGCCATGGGGCTGAGGTCTCCCCTTGGCAGGGAAGTCGACAGTGGCAGCGCTGCTGGAGCGGTTCTACGAGCCCACGCAGGGAACCATCACCCTGGACGGCCATGACATCTCCACCCTGGACCCATCCTGGCTGCGGGGGCAAGTCATCGGCTTCATCAGCCAGGTGAGGGGCTGCCAGGGGGCTGCTGGCGGGCACGGGGCTGCCGTGGGGAGTTTACCCCGGCACCGGCCAGGGAACCCACCCAGGGCTCGGTGCTGAGGGTCCGGACGCTGCCGTAGGAGCCGGTGCTGTTCGGTACAACCATCATGGAGAACATTCGCTTTGGGAAGCCGGGAGCCTCCGACGCTGAGGTCCACGCTGCAGCCCAGCTCGCCAACGCCGATGGCTTCATCCGCAGCTTCCCCGAGGGCTACGACACTGTTGTGGGTATGTGCCAGGCTGCATGCCATGCTGTGGGTCATGGCAGGGCTGGGAGAAGGGGTAGGGGCCTCCAAACCAGCCCAGTTGCCCCACGGGACAGACAGACAAGAACGAGCCCCTGGCCAAGGTGGCCCAAGTCTCTGCAGGGACACTGGCTGCTGGTCACCCCTGGCACGAGGCCGTGCCAGGAGGGAGCCAGCGGCTGTGCCAGGCTCCCCAGGGAGGACGTGGTTCGGTGCTGGCATTTCTGGGGGTGCCCAGAGTGCAGGGATGCAGCCGTGCCCCTCGGGGTGGGGGTCTCCCCGTGCTGTGGCATCACTGTGGTGGTCCTGGGCAGGCGAGCGCGGCGTGGCACTGTCGGGGGGGCAGAAGCAGCGCATCGCCATCGCCCGGGCCCTGCTGAAGGACCCCGCGGTGCTGATCCTGGACGAGGCCACCAGCGCCCTGGACGCGCAGTCGGAGCGGGTGGTGCAGGAGGCCCTGGACCGCGCCGTCGCCGGCCGCACCGTCCTGCTCATCGCCCACCGCCTCAGCACCATCCGCGGCGCCGACCTCATCGTGGTGCTGGCACAGGGACGGGTGGCCGAGGTGAGTGGTGAGCTGGGGGAGGCTTGGGTGGCCACAGGGGTGACACGGTGCCCACCGTCCATCCCCACGGGTGACACCGTCTCTGCCACCCCCGCAGGCTGGCACCCACGAGGAGCTGGTGCGGAGGGGGGGTCTCTACGCTGAGCTCATCCGTCGGCAGAACAAGGACCCATCGTGAGCGTTGGGGGCATCCGCTCCTGGGGGGCTGCTCCCCAATAAACCAGTGGTGGAAGGTGGTGGCTGCGTGGTCTCTGGGGTGTGTTGGGGGGGGACATGCTGGATTTGGGGATGGGGCTGGGGGGGCCCTCCGGGGGGGGAAANGGTGGGGCCCTCCGGGGGGGGACACCTCTGTGTCATCCTCTGGGGTGGGAGGTCCCCTGTGTGACTCCTCTTGGCAGGGGGAACTCCGCTGTGTGACCCCCCTGGGTGCAGGGACCCCCGTGTGACTCCCTCCAGTGTGGGGGACCCCTGCAGGGGGTTCCCGGGGAACAAGAGCCGCTTGCTGAGCCCCCTACGCTTTGCNGGGCGGGGGGGCTGAGGGCGGCGGGGACTTTGCGGGGCGAGGTAGGGGCATCCCGGCGGCAGGATGAGGGGCGGCTCGGAGGGTAGCGGGGAGGGCGAGGGGCTGTCGAGCCTGCGGGCCTTCGCCCACAGCTCCTCTCTCCACGGCATCAGCCACGTCTTCGCCTACGGGGCCGTGTCGCTGCGGCGGGGGCTCTGGGGGGGCTTCTTCCTGGGCTCGCTGGGGCTGCTGCTGCTGGTGTGCGCCGAGCGCGTCGCCTATTTCCTCACCTACCCCCACGTCACCAAGCTGGACGAGGTGGCCGCTCACAACCTCACCTTCCCGGCCATCACCATCTGCAACCTCAACGAGTTCCGCTTCTCCAAGATCACCCGCAACGACATGTACCATGTGGGCGAGCTGCTGGCGCTGCTCAACGACCGCTACGAGATCAGCAACCCGCAGCTGGCCGAGCCCCACGTCCTGGCCGCCCTGCGCGACAAGGCCAACTTCAAGAACTTCAAAGCCAAGCCCTTCAGCATGGCCGAGTTCTACAACCGCACGGGCCACGACCTGGCCGACATGCTGCTGCAGTGCTCCTTCCGCGGCGCCGGCTGCACCGCTCGCAACTTCACCGTGGTGAGTGCCCGCTACGGGGTGCCCCCGGTGCCCCCCGGCACCCGCGAGTGGATGAGGGGTCCTGCCAGGGTCGGGCACCGGCGTGGATGTGGAGCTCGTGGGTGAGCTGCTTCTCTTGGCGTGTCCCTGCCCACCCTCCCCGGGTGCTGCCAGACAAGGGGACCCCACCTCACGCTCACCACAGGGGTGCCAGGCGGCTGGGAATGGTGCCCGTGCTGTGCCAGGGGTCCCGTGCCGGCTGCAATACAGCCAATAGGTACGGTGTTGGTGGGTATGGGGTGCTCACCGGTATGGCCACGGTCCTGCTCCTCCCGTACCAGCTCCAGATGCCACCTGGGCACTGGTGGCGGCAGCAGCTTCCCCTGGGCTGTGTTTGCACACAGGCTCCCACGCCCGCGGCTCCTCCATGTTGCCAGCCCCGGCGTGGGCACGAGGTCCCCTGTGCCAGAGCCATCCTCCCACGGGCACTCAGTCCCGGTGCTGCCCCCAGCCAGCCCTGGGGCTGTGCCCACTCTGCTTCCAGCCCGGGGAATCGCCGGTGCCCTTGTGCTGCCAACACATCTGCCATGGGTGCCAGCGGGGCCGAGCTGTGTCCCTGGGCTGGGAGCATGGGGCAGGATGGGCAGAGGTGGTGGCATGGGCAGGAATGGTGGGGCAGGGGCAGTGGCATGGGCAGGGACAGCGGCATGGTACAAGGCTGGTGGCATGGGGCAGGACGGGCACATCCTTTGTGCTGTGGCAGTGCCAGGCAGCAGCGTGCCCAGTGGAGCCAGGCAGCCTGTGCCCACCGTGCGTGGCTCTGCTCTGTGCCGTCACCGCGGGCTCGGCCGCACCGTCACCGCAGCGATTACCGTCAGCTTAAGGCTGTTAGTGCTGAGAGAAATTAATTTTCCCTAGGAGCTCGGTGGAAAATCACCCCCTTTGACCGGAGCAACTTGGCCAGTGCCCCTGTGGCAGGGCTCGGTGGTGGCAGTGGCAGCCCCCAGGGCTGAGGGCTGGGACATGTGGTGGGGGAGGTGGGCAGGACATGGGGAGCGTGGCTGTGCTGCTGGCACCTCAGTGTGCCACCAGCATGTGGGGCTGGTGCCTGCCCCAGGGGTGCCCGTCTCCATTCCCATGCTGAGGGTCTTGGGGGGCACAGGCTGTGCTGCTCCTGCTGTCCTGCATGCAGCCAGGGGCGTCGGGCCATGCCCACGTGTGCCACACAACCAGCCCCACCGCCTCGTCTCTGACGGGCAATGAGAAACTTCTGCCTTGGCCCCTGGCACAGGCGGCCCCGGCTCTGGCTGCACCCGCCGCAACTTTGCCAGCTAAAAATACCGAGCTAATGCCAGGGATTAGCTGCAGATTATGCCCCTGTGCCCTGGGCACTCAGCCGGCAGCTCCTGGCACCGTGTCCTGTCTGGCAGGAGGGAGCTCCAGGGGTCCCATCCTGTGCTGGGGCCACAGGGGTCCCCAGCCGCATCCCGGAGGTCCCCGAGGTCTCCACAGCGAGTGTCCAAAGTGAGACCCCCTCCCCAGGACCAGCAGGGCTGGGACAAACTGGGGGGGGGCTGGGACAGGAGGTGCTTGGGGACAAGGGTCCCCAGGGCTGGGGCTCCTGAGGACGGGTGCTCCCAAACGTGGGCACCAGGAGGGCTGGCAGTGCGGGGGCCCTGTCCCCGTCCCAGTCCCCCCCAGCACATCCCAGTGCCGGGCAGCTGTTGCCATGGCAGCCGCCCCCCCTTCCTCCCTGGGCAGTGTGTTGCCATGGCGACAGCTCCCCTCTTTGGGAGCAGCCCGTTGCCATGGCAGCGCCCCCCCACACCCCCACACCCCCGCGGTGGGGCAGGACAAGGGGACACCCCATAGCGGGGTTTGACCTGACCCCATGGGGCAGTTATGACCCTCTGGGTCAACCCCCTGGACCACGGGTCAGTGGGGGACTGGGGGGTTGTGGTCGGGGCTCTGGCTGTGGGTGCTGGTCCTTGGCTATGGGTGCTGGTCCCTGGGGACTCTGGGGTCCCTGGGTGTGGGTGCTGGGTCCCTGGGGGCTCTAGGGTCACTAGAAGTGGGTGCTGGCACCTGAGGGCATTGGGGTCCCTGGCAGTGGGTGCTGTGTCCATAGAGGCTCCGGGGTCACTAGAAGTGGGTGCTAGACCCAGGTTATGGGTGCTGGCACCTGGGGCTCTGTGGTCACAGGCCTGGGGCAGGCTCCCAGGTCCTGGTGTGGATGGTCTCCAGCCCTGGTGCCCGTCACCGTCGTGGCTCATGCCCTTGCTGCGTTCCCCCGGAGCCGCACTGAAACCCAATCCCCTGCAGAGCCAGCGCAGAGCTGGGCAGGGCGGGTGGCTGCGGGCACCATGGGCACACGGCAGGTGCCAGCCTGGCCAACTTCACCCGCTCCTGCTCCTGCCCAGGCTGGGGCACAGCTTCGTGCTGGGGGTGTCGATGCCATGACACCTGCTCAGCTGGGCACGGAGCTGCCAGCAGCAGGGGGAGGATGTGCCCCTCTCCCCATGGGCATCGGGGCAGGCCCCCGACCTCGCCGGCTTCTTCCCCAGTGAGAGCCACGACCTGGGTGCCCGCTCCCAGCGCGCCGGGCACCCCTTCATGAGGATGCTGCCGCTGCATGGCCGGGACCGCGGCCCCCACAGCTTCACCACCGTGAGTGCCACCACCACGAGTGCCACCACCACAGCCACCACCATGGCCATGGCCACAGCTGCCTGCTGGGATCCTGCACTGGGTTCTGTGGTTGCTGGGATCTTGCACTGGGGGCACTGGGATCCTGCACTGAGTCTTACGGGGCACTGGGATCATGCACTGGGAGCACTGAGAGTATGTGGATCATGTACTGGGGATGCTGGGATCCTGCCCTGGGTCCTGTGGGTGCTGGGATCCCACCCTGTGGGTGCTGAGCCCTGGTACTGGAGGCACTGGGGGTGCTGAGGGTCCCGGCTGTCCCCGCAGATCTTCACCCGCCTGGGCAAGTGCTACACGTTCAACCCGGGGGGTCCGGGCCGGGAGGTGCTGACCACGCTGCGCGGTGGGGCGGGCAACGGCCTCGAGCTGATGCTCAACGTCCAGCAAGAGGAGTATCTGCCCGTCTGGGGGGACACGGGTGAGGACCCCCCCTCCACAGCCCCCACAACCCCACCCTGACACCCTGACAATGCCCCCCACCCTGCCTTGCAGATGAGACCTCGTACGAGGCGGGGGTGAAGGTGCAGATCCACAGCCAGGACGAGCCCCCCTTCATTGACCAGCTGGGCTTCGGCGTCGCCCCCGGCTTCCAGACCTTCGTGTCCTGCCAGCAGCAGCGGGTATCCGGCCACAGCCATCCCCGTGTGCCAAGCTGTGCCATCCCATGCCATGCTGTCACTGCCATGGCACGGTGTGGGGCTGCCCCATGCCAGGCTCGCTCGGTGCCAGCGCAGGCACGAGCTCCAGGCAGTGACCCCCCAGGCTCTCGCTGAGCGGCAGCAGGGGCGGCATCCAGCCCCCGCAGCCAGACACCTAAATTTAGGTGCCGCGAGTGGGTGTCTCCATGTGTGCTGGCACCGGTGGTGTGGGTGGCAGGGAGCGCGGTGGCGGCGGCAGGAGCGTGGCCTTCGGTGCCCTGCCAAGCTCCACCGCTCCCTGTACCGGCCACGGCACAGCCCGGCTGGTACCTTGGGGGGGTCCATGCCCACCTCCTGGCACATCTGGCTCCCATGTGCCAGCCCTCACCCAGCCACTGGCTCTGTGTCAGGTGCCGGTGATGCCACCCTGTGGCTGGCAAAGAGGGGCTGGGGTGTAAGTGGGGTATCTGGAGCGCTGTGACACCGCCCAGAAGTGGCTGCACAGAACGAGCTCTGCCTGGGGGGCACAGTGGGCCGGGGATGGGTGGCACAGGTTGGGGACGCCGGTGATGCCAGGGACACCGGGGATGCCAGGGACATGGTGTTTTCCTTAGCCGGGGCCCGCAGCTGGTGTACCTGCCCCCGCCCTGGGGGGACTGCAAGGCCACCCCCATCGAGTCCGACTTCTTCACCAACTACAGCATCACGGCGTGCCGGCTGGACTGCGAGACACGGTACCTGGCCGAGAACTGCAACTGCCGCATGGTGCACATGCCGGGTGAGACGGGGACCGGGCTGGGGGGGCCGCCGCGGGGCCGGGCGCTGGGGGGACCCTCGCAGCCCTGCGACCACCCCCTCCCGCCGCAGGCAACGCCAACGTTTGCACCCCGGAGCAGTACAAGGAGTGCGCCGACCCTGCGCTGGGTACGTACCGCTGGCACCGTGCCCACCGCGGGCACCTCGCCAGCCCTGGGCACCCCCAGCCTCGTCCCCGGGACCCCTCCCTGATGTGTTCCCATATCCCCTGCCTGGGGGGGTCCCTGCCTGCCCAGACCCCAGCCCCTCAGGTCCAGGCTCTCCCCCATGCGATGCCGGCAGTGCTCATGGCGTTTGTCCTATGCCACCGGCACCACCACCACCCAGACTTTGGCCAGGACCTGGGGTCCATCCTGGGACCCCCAGGGCAGGGAGGGGTCCCAGTGCCACCCCAATAACACCCCCCAGACTTCCTGGTGAAGAAGGACAGCGAGTACTGCGCGTGCCGCACGCCCTGCGCCATGGTGCGCTACGGCAAAGAGCTCTCCATGGTGAAGATCCCCAGCAAGGCCTCCGCCAGGTACCTGGCCAAGAAGTTCAACAAGACGGAGCAGTACATCGCGTGAGTGACGTGCCAGCGCCCACCATGGCACAGCAGGGCACCACATGGCATGGCACAGCACCACACGGCACGGGATGGCACCACACGGCATGGCACAGCACCACATGGCACGGGATGGCACCACATAGCCACATGTGTATACCCTGGCATGCATGAACTGGCACAACACGGTGATACAGCAGAGCTCTGCCCTGTGGCATCCTCTGGCATATGGGAACTGGCACGGCACAGAGTGACAGTGTGACATGGCACAGCCATGCGGCATCTCCAAGCTTACATGAGCTGGCACAGCACAACATGGCATGGCACTCTATGGCATGGGATGATGGCATGGCACGGCATGGCACAGTATGGCACAACATGGCATGTGATGGCACAGCCAGACCTGGCACAGCTGGTGTAGCACAGCCTGGCACAGCCCCCCTGCCAGCTTGGGGTGCCACCTGATGTGTCCGTCTGTCCCCCCAGGGAGAACGTGCTGGTCCTGGACATCTTCTTCGAGGCGCTCAACTACGAGATGATCGAGCAGAAGAAGGCGTACGAGGTGGCGGGGCTGCTGGGTGAGTNTTCGACTACCTGTACGAGGTGAGGACCCCCCGGTTGCGCCCCCTCCCCGAGGGTGTTGCTGAGGGCCGGGGCTGGGGGCTCAGACCCATTCCCCCCCCTCCCCAGGTATTCCGGGACAAGCTCCTCAGCTTCTACAAGGAGAGGAAGAGGAGCCCCAGGAGCGACAGCAGCACCATGGTAACCCCCCCACACCCCCCTCCAGCTGCCCCCC
>VYZX01018084.1:150220-161366 GCA_013401335.1 Brachypteracias leptosomus
GGGGGGTGAGCAAGGGTGCTGGTCCTGCAGGGTGGGGTCTGGGGGTCCCACTGGGGTGTGAGTCCCGGGGGATGGGGTCTGGGGGTGTCCCCTAGGGGTACAGCTCCTGGGGGAGCTCTCAGTGGGGGTTTCCTCAGGGGTGCCAGCTCTGGGGGATGGAGGGGGACCCAGCCAAGGTCTTGGAGGGGCCCCCAAGCAGATCCCCAGACCCCAACCACCTTTTAGGCAGGGTTGGGCCACCCTCCAGGCCCTGCTGCCCCTCAGCTCCAGTGTCCCCCCCCTCCCCAGGACTCGGGCACCCCCCGGCGCAGGTCGGTGCAGGCAGCGGGGACCCAGGAGCTGCAGGAGCTGCGGAGCCGCACGGAGCGGGCGGAGCGGAGGCTGCTGGCCTGTGAGAACCTGGTCGGGGAGCTGGGCAGCAACCTGGCAGCCCTGGGCAGCCTCCTGCAGGACTATGGGCACCTCCAGCAGCGCCTGGACAACGTGGAGAACCTGCTCAAGAACAGGAACTTCTGGATCCTGCGCCTGCCCCCCAGCTCCCGGGGAGAGGTGCCCAAGGTAATGGTGGGACCCCAGTGGTTGGGCAGGGGGGGTTTGGGCAGTGCCAGGGAGGTCCTGGCAGTGGGATGAGCTCCAGTGAGTGCTGGGCTTGTGTTGTGGGGGCACCCATGGAACGGGCAGCAGTAGCCCCCAAAATGAGGGTTTATTGAAGCTAAAATCACCAGTGTCCCAAAGGAGATCCCAGGTTGGGTGTCAGGTGGGAGCAGAGCCCAGCCCAGATCATTCCCTGGGCTTGGGAGTGACCCAGAATGTGCCCACATCACCCACCAAAGGGAACCCCCCCTCAGGGCTCCCCAGTGAGGGGGTCACTCTCCCAAAGGGGTGAGGGCTCACTCCAGGAGATGCTCAGAAATCTTCACTCACCAAAGGGTGGTGAGAACTCCTCCAGCCCTGGGAACTCCCTTGGGCAATGTTCTGATCCATGGGAGGGTCCCCAACTGCAGCTCCACTGCTCCAGGGAGACCCCACCCAGATCAGCTCCATTAGTCCCCTCCCAGAGTCTGATCTAATCAGCTGGGGCAGGACAAAGGCAGGACAAGGACCTGGAACAAAGGGGACAGGTTCTAACACTGGGCACTGGGAAGGAACAACCTCCAATCCTGGGGTCAGGTTTGGGCCCCTCACCCCCAGAAGGACGTTGAGGGGCTGGAGCGTGTCCAGAGAAGGGCAATGGAGCTGGGGAAGGGTCTAGAGCAGGAGTGTGGTGAGGAGCAGCTGAGGGAGCTGGGGGGGTTGAGCCTGGAGCAAAGGAGGCTCAGGGGAGGTTGAGGTTGGAGCTGAGGAACAATTTGTTGGTGGTCAGGGCTGTGAAGGGCTGTGCGAGGCTGGGCAGGGCAGGGGTGGAGTCCCAATCCCTGGAGGGGTTTCCAAGGTGTGGAGATGTGGTGCTGAGGGCCAGGGGTTAGTGGTGCCCTGCTGGGATGGGGAATGGGTGGACTTGATGAGCTTCAAGGTCTCTGCCAACCCAAACAATTCTGTGGCTGGTTCCAAGAAGGGTTTGACACGGCTCAGGCCAGGAAAGGGCTCTGGGGGAGAGCGGGGCTGGGATTTGTGGTGGCTCCAGGAGCTCAAAGGTGTTGCCAACCCAAACACTTCTGATTCCCTGGCTGTGAGCTCTGATCTTCACTGAGCCCTTGGCAAACCCTGCCCTTAGTCACATCTCTGACAGGGTGGTGCCTCTGCCCCAGCCTGCTGCTGGCAAACCCTGACCTGCAGGACTCCAGCAGCCAGAGCCAGACACTCGCTGGCACACGTGTGGTTCCCAGTTGTCTCCTCACACGGGCCCCACCCTGTCTGCAGGTCCCAGTGACATTTGATGACATCTCCGTGTACTTCAACGAGCAGGAGTGGGCACGGCTGGAGCACTGGCAGAAGGACCTGTACAGGGCAGTGATGAAGGGCAACTACGAGACCCTGGTGTCCCTGGGTGAGGATCAGGAGTTCTGGGGGGGGGGGCTGGACACCACCCACCACCTGTGGGCTGTTTTGGTGGGGCTGGAGGCCTGTGGTGGGGAGAACTTCTCCTGGGGGATCATGTCCACTTATCTTCCCTCCCTTCTGTTTGTCAAGCAATGAAAAATGTCTAAGAGAATAAATAGTAGTGGCCATAATGGTGCAATATCAATTATGGATAGAACTTCCACGTGAGATGGTGTTGGTGGAGTCCAGGCTCCAGGAACCATCGTGATCCTTTCATGCAGCTCTGGGTGGAGTCCACTAGAACTGGAATCATAGAAAATCAGACTCATTAAGGGTAGAGAAGGCCTCTAAGGTCAAGTCCAGCCCCAACCCAACACTAGTTGTCGGTTTCAGTCTCTTCAGCCCCTGTATTAAATGCCAGGGGTGGTTCCTTGGTAAAGAACCAACCTAAAGGTGCTCTGCAGACCTGAGGTGTCCTGGGGTGACTGGAGCCCGGCTCGTTCATTGGTGTCTCAGGGCTGGGGGTCTGGGGGGTCCCTAACCCCCCCATCTCTGCTCCTCTCCCCCGAGCAGACTACGCCGTGTCCAAGCCTGACATCCTCTCCCGCATCGAGAAGGATGAGGAGCTCTGTGACCCAGACACTCAGGAGCCCTCCCAGACCCACCTCAGAGGCCCTCGGAAGTCCCCAGAGCCACCTCCCAGAGAAGCTGAGGAGCCCTCAGGGACACCAGAGGAGATGGAGGTGGAAGAGCCACTGGGAGCAGGTGATGTCCCCATGGAGGCTGACACGGGTAAGTGTCATTCCAAAGGTGCTTCTGCTCTCCTTGGTGAGAAGAGCCATGGTGGGGAGTGAGGAAGCTGTGGGGGTGTCTCAGGGTGGTCTCTAACACCCCCTGTCTCTGCTCCTCTCCCCTAAGCAGACTGTGCTGTGTCCAAGCCTGACACCCTCTCCCGGACCGAGGGGGGTGAGGAGCCCCCCCAGACCCACCTCGGAGATGGTCAGAAGCCTCCTCAGACACACACTGGAGATGGCCAGAAGCCTTCAGAGACCAATGTCCCAGATGGACAGAAACCCCCTCAGACACATGTCAGAGACAGTCAGAAGCCTTCAGAGACCAACGTCTCCAATGGTCAGAAGCCCTCAGAGACCAACGTCTCCAACGGTCAGAAGCCCTCAGAGGCCAACGTCTCCAATGGTCAGAAGCCCTCAGAGACCAACGTCTCCGATAGTCAGAAGCCTTCAGAGACCAGCGTCTCCAGTGGTCAGGAGCCCCCTCAGACCAACGTCTCCAGTGGTCAGGAGCCCCCTCAGACCAACGTCTCTGATGGCCAGAAGCTCCCTGAGACAGGCCCCTCAGATGGTCAGGAGCTGATGGGCATCACAGGTGGTGCTGAGCCCCCAGAGACACACCCTGGGGGTGGCCCAACACCCCCTCAGACACCAGAACAGATGGACCAGAAGAAAGATGCTTTGGAAGGAGACAAAGTCCCCATGGAAGATAACCCAGGTAAGGAGGTCTCCCTTCTTTGGCCATTCCTGGAGGTCCCCCAGCAGGGGCAGGTCACTGTGCTCAGAGGAACATCACCAGGGGAGAGCAGGAGCCCTGGGGTGTGTTCTGGAGGTGTTGCTGGGGAAAACGGGTGGAGTTGGAGGGCTGGGACACAAGGCAGGTCAGGAACAGGGCCTGGAGAGATGGTGGGGAGGGGTTAGGAAGGGTGGGACACCTCTCCATGGTCTAGTGGGAGGTGTCCCTGCCATGGCAGGGGGGTTGGAACTGGATGATCTTTAAGGTCCCTTCCAACCCAACCCATTGATTCTATGACTCTAATTAGTGTATTTCACATTTGATGTCACCACCTCTATCCCACCGCTGCCATTTTCTTGTCGTTGCCTTTATCTCACAATGAATTAACTATCATTTATTAACGAGCCCCTGAGAACAGCTGCAGGGTGAGGTGGACACACATGGTGGCTCCTCGAGCTGCAGCTTCCCCTGGCTCTTTGTGTGCTCCTGGCACAACGTCAGGCTGCAGGGCAGCCAAGCAGGAGGTGGGACCTTCCCCAGCCTCTGAAAAGTGCTCTGCTTGTCTCTGCCACCAGATCTGCCCATCCTGGTGATGAATGTCACTTCCCTCCACACACGAGAGGAGAAGCTGGGCAGGGAAGGTCACCCCGAGGTGGAGATGGAGGAGGACCCAGCAGAGGCTGGAGAGGGTGAGTAGCTGAGGAGGTGGAGACATGTCTGAAATGGGGTGGGGGGAGAGATTCGGGCCTGTTCTGTCACTGAGAAGGGAGGGGGCTGGTGGAATCACAGGATTCTTCTGGTTAAGGAGACCTTGAAGCTCATGGAGTCAAACCATTCCCCCAGCTGGGGGGACGTGGGTTAGCGGTGTCCTGGCAGGGATGGGGAATGGGGGGACTCCAGGAGCTTCAAGGTCTTTGCAACCCAAAGATTCTGTGATTCCTGGCAGCAAGATCTGCTCCCCCAAGACCACGCTGGGTTGCTCAGGGCGTGTGAGCAGAACGCTCTGGAGGCACCTGCACCTTCCCAAACCATGTTTTTGATTTATTGGTAGCTCCTAAATATCTGCTGAGTCCTTTGGGACTTACCCACAGCCGGGGTTTGTCCTGGGAGCTCATAAAATCATTTTGGTGGGGAGAGATCGAGTCCAACCACGGAGTGACCAAGGCCTGTGCTCTGCCCTTTCAGAGGAAAGCTTCTTGATGGAGAACGAAACATCTGAAGAACCTTCTGGAAACACCAAAGTGAAGGAAGAGAAACCCGAGGGGCTCCAGGAGGTTCCAGCTCCCTCTCCTAGCGCGGAGCTGCAGAACTGCCCCAAAACCGAGCAGGCCAAGGGCAAGGTGAAGAAGAAGACGAGTCGTTGTGAGAGCAGCAGCCTCCTGATGGGGAACTGCCGGCGGGGGTACGTGCGGGAGTGGTCCCACCCCTGCACCGAGTGCGGGAAGCGCTTCCGCCTCAAGATCAACCTCATCATCCACCAGCGCAGCCACGCCAAGGAGGGGCCCTACGAGTGCGGCCTCTGCGAGATCAGCTTCGCCCACAAGAGGCACCTCGACCTCCACCAGAGCATCCACATCAAGGACCGGGCCTTCGGGGCCAAGGTCTGGGGGAACGTCCACCCGGAGCTGCGGATCCGCCCCAGGAGGAAGTTCCCCCTCTGCGGAGGTGCCCACGGCCTGGGCAACGGGGGCTACGGCGGTGGGGGGGCCTGGCTGGGACAGGCCAAGGAGGAGCCGGACAGAGGGGGCCTGTCTGGCGGCTGCTTCTCCCGCCAGCAGAGCCTCAGGTCTCCCAGGAAGCCCTTGATGAAGTGCAACCACTGCAAGAAGAGCTTCTCCTGCCTCTTCTCGCTGCAGAGGCACCTGCAGACCCACTCGCAGGACAGGCCCTACTGCTGCAGCGCCTGCAACAAGCGCTTCACCCGCCGCACCCACCTGGAGCGCCACAAGAAGATCCACGAGCGCCAGCGCGCCCTGGACGCCACCCTGCAGCAGCCCCCTCCCCAAGGACCCCCAGCACCGCACGGGACCCCCGGCCCCGCCACCAAAGCGGCTCCAAATGCCCTCCCGGGGCGTCCCGTGGCGCTGGGAGCAGCAGAGAAGAGCCTCCAGGGGCAGGGCCTGGCGGGCAGAGCCCCCCAGCCCGTGGTCAGACTGGGAACCAGGGCGGCCGTGGTGGAGAAGTGACGAGAGGAGGGGTCCGAGTCGCTGGTGCGAGCGTTGGTGTTGCACAGGGTGGGGCATGGGGGGGCACGGAGGAGCTGCCCCGGGCTGCAGGAGGAAGGTGAAGCTTGGATGCCACCATAGATAGGTGAGGGCAGCCTCCAGGGACCCATCTGCTTTGCCATCCCTCCTGGACACCGAGATCACCCCGACTCTGCTGCAGCTGTTGGAGATGCAGGGATGGGGTGAGGAGCATCGAGCTTCCCCAGGAGCCCTTCCCTTCACCTACATCACTTCTGGACCAAGATGCTGAATGAAGAGAGGTGGCATCTCCAAGTCCATCTTACACCCCCCCCGGTGAGGACACGGACCCCTCCCGAGCCTTGCACTGGAGGAATCAAACCACGACGATCTTCTGCTCACGTGGGCGCTCCCCTGGAGCCCGTTCCCTCAGGACCAGCCTGCACAGATGGAGTCACTTTAGACCCACGTCACGAGTGTGACCCCCCCCCCCCCACCANCAGGAGCCCTCCTCGGGGCTCGGTCCCCTCTGCTCTCCCAGATATGGGTCTTGTCTCCTTCAGCTGCGAGTGAAATCCCACCACGATGGACCCCATGGAGACCAGTTCTGGTACTACCTCAAAGGCCGGGCGGGGGGCTCCGGCATCCCCCAGACCTGCTGGAGCCCCACCCGTGCTCCCTGTGCTGCTGGGGGGCACGAATCCTGGACAGAGAGACCGAGACGGGTCCTGGTGGCACCACCAGGTGCTGGTGGGACTCATGCAGTTTAGTTTTTGGGTTCGTTTTGGTTCCTGTTTTGGTTCATTGTTTTTTTCCCTGCTGAGTTGTTTGATGTCATCGTTTGACGTCACTAAAGCCCCATCCTTCTTCAGGACACCCCTTGGCTTCTCACCTTTTCCATTCCTGGCCACTCGAGAGGTCTGAGGAGCTGCTGCTGGTGAGACCGGTGCCCGCACCACATCCTGGTGAAGCTGGTGCCCATGCCGGTGTGAGCCACGGTGCCCGGCCACCTCCCTGCCCCGCACCAGAACTGCTCCGTGGGGACACAGGTGACATCCCACTGCTCTCCTGGGCCCTTGTCTCACTCTGTTTCTGTCCCCTGGGGTCATGGAGGGGCCTGGGCTTGTGGCATCAGCCCCAGGGGTGGGTGATGGTGCCAGGACGTGTCCCTGGCACTGCCAAGCGATGACAGTGGGGCTGGCAGGGGGCCCTGCTCTGGTGAGTGACCCAGCCGGTTCTCCCTGCTCCCGGTGCCCCCCAGTTGATCCCAGTGACAGGATGGTTTTGCTGGTGGGGGGGCTGGCCCCTCCCTCTCGAGCCCGTTGTGCCCAGGACCGAGGTTCTGGTGAGATCCCAGCTCCCGTTCTCAGGAGATGGAATTAATAAAGTATTTGGCTGTTGAGATGCCTGCTCTGGGGAGGCTGAGCTGACACCCTTGGGGGCTGCAGGGAAGGGGCAGTGGGGGGTCCCTGGGGTTCATATCCCATGGAGTGACATGGGGCTGGACCCCAAAGCCCCTCAGTCCCTCCTGGAGAGCCTGGGTCCAGCCACTCTGCTCCCCCCATCGTGGTGTGGAGCCCCCGAACCACCTCTGTGGCCACGCAGGGGGACATGGTGGCCTTTGGTCAGGAATCTGTCCCCATCTTTCTAACAGGTCCCTTGATGTCCTGAAAGGCCCCAAGAAGGTCTCCCTGGAGCCTTCTCCAGCTGAACAAGCCCAGCTCTGCCCGTTGCTGGGCCCAGGGCCAGGCTCTCCCCACCCCCTGGGACAAAGTCTCTGGCAGGCGATGGGGCTGCGGGGCCGGGACACGGGGCAGCTCCTCCCCACCCACCCGAGAGCACGACAGGAGCCCACATCAGCCCAGGCTTTTATCTGTGTCTTCCCGAGCAACTCGGTCAATGCCCCCACACCCCCACGCTGGTAGAGATCCAACAGCCCTGAGCTCCACAGCTCAGATCCACCACAGCTCCCCTGCCCGGGTACAGCAGCACATCCCAGCCCGGCTCCAGCCGTGGAACCTTCTCCACTGGTTCCTGCACCAGGGTCTTCACCCCAAGGTACGTCTCCTCCTCCTCCTGGAGACCCTGGTGGTGCAGAGCCCCACAGTGGTGTGGACACCCCATGGCAGTGCCACGAGCCCCAGGGCAATATGGACAGCCCCATGGCAGTGCCACCAGCCCCATGGCACTGCGGACAGCCCTGCAGTGGTGCCATGAGCCCCACAGTGCTGTGGACGGCCCCATGGCATTGCCAACAGCCCCGTGGCAGCGTGACGAGCCCTGTGGCAGTGTGGACACCACGTGTCCCACCATCCCAGGCCACCACAACCTGGAGAAACGCTGCCCCTTCCCTCCTCCTCCTCCTGCTACCGCGGATCCTGGGCTAAAGCCCCGCAGGGACTGGTCTCCAGCTCCCGCCCGTGGCCGGGCAAGCTGCCGGCAGGTGAGTTGGCCACGGCGTGGATCTTCTGGTGGTGGTTCAAGGACTGGCGGTGCCGGAAGCTCTTGCTGCAGCCGCTGCACTGGAAGGGCCTCTGCTGGGTGTGCCGGCGCTGGTGCTCCTCCAGAGAGGTCTTTTGTGGGAAGCTCTCGGCGCACTCGATGCAGCGGTAGAGCCGCTCCCCGGCCGCGCTGGCCCGCGCCGGGCGGGACCCCCAGGCCCCCCGCAGCTGCCCGCCGTGGATGCGCTGGTGCTTCTGGAGATGGTGCTTCTGGATGAAGCCCTTTCCGCAGGCGGGGCAGCGGTAGGGCCGCTCCCCGGTGTGGATGCGGTAGTGCTTGTTGAGGTTGGACTTCTCGTTGAAGGTCTTGCCGCAGGCCGGGCACTGGAAGGGCCTCTCGCCCGTGTGCAGGCGCTGGTGCCGCAGCAGCGCCGCGTGGTGTGCCAGGCTCTTGCCGCAGGCCGTGCAGATGAAGGACCCGTTGCTCTTCCTCGCCGGGCTCGGCTGCCTCCCCAGCGGGGGCCGTTTCAGCCGGGGGCTCTTCCAGCCTGCGCCACAAGGACGATGTTCCTCCAGGCTGGGCTGGGATGAGGCCGCCACCACCGCGCCGGGGTCTTCTCCCAGCGGCACCGGGAACGGCTGCTCCGGCCCCGCC
Source organism: Brachypteracias leptosomus (assembly GCA_013401335.1). NCBI lineage: Eukaryota > Metazoa > Chordata > Aves > Coraciiformes > Brachypteraciidae > Brachypteracias > Brachypteracias leptosomus. The sequence goes on from VYZX01018084.1 coordinate 159,007, forward strand.
AGCCCCAGCGCCTGCTCCGAGGGGAACGGCAAGGCCAGGGCAGGGTGAGCTTCCACCGGCACCACCACGGGCTTCAGCTCCAGCTGGGCGGTCTCGTGGCTGCAGAACTCCCCCAAGGTCTCTCCACCGGCCTTCTGCTCGTCCGTGCCAGCCTGGCTCTGCCAGGGCACCGGCTGCGCCTGGCACAGGGGAACCTCCTCTTCCAGCCGCACCGAGGGCAGAGCCAGGAGGTCAGACCCTTCCTCCGGGGGCTGCTGCTCTTCTGTCTTGATCACGATCTTCTCACCTGCGGAGAGACACCCAAGTCATGCCCGGCAAGGTAAGCTCTCAAGGGAACACCTCGAATCCTGGGGTCAGGTTTGGGCCCCTCACTCCAAGAAGGACCCCAAGGGGCTGGAGCGTGGCCAGAGCAGGGCCAGACCCGTCCCCACCACAGGCTCCAGTCCCCATCACCAGAACACCCATCCCAGCCCCACATGTCATTATTTAGTGCCCGTTCTCAGCCCTCACTCACCATCAGCGAGGAGCCCCGACAGCCCTGTACCCGAATCCTGCCCGTCCTCAGCCTCTGGCTTGGAGCTGGTGTCCCCCAGCCCTGGGAAGAAGAAAGCAGCGACATGAGCTGGGGACCAGCACCAGCTCACCCCAACACAGGCTCCAAGTGCCCCAACTCCTGGGATGACGACACGCCTGACATACAAGTGGAGATGGATCCTCACCAAGCGAGACCATGTCCTCGCAGTGCCCCTTCATGGTGATCCCGTAAAGCTCCTTCTGCTGGCTCTCCGAGCTCTCCCACTCCTGCTCCAGCAGCGTGGCCGCGTCATCCTCGCACGCCGCCGGCACCTGAAGCCGCAGGAGGCACCGGTGAGTGACCAGCAGGACCCACCAAGGCTGAGGATGCTCAGGGGGTTGTGCTGGTGGCAGTTTGTCCGTTACTTTGGGGACATCCCTCTTGGCTGGGGCTCCTCCCCCATTTGTTTGGGCACATCCCTTAGTTTGGGCTTGTCCCTGTCCCTCACCATGGGAACATCCCGTTANGTTTGGGCCCCTCACTCCAAGAAGGACCCCAAGGGGCTGGAGCGTGGCCAGAGCAGGGCCAGACCCGTCCCCACCACAGGCTCCAGTCCCCATCACCAGAACACCCATCCCAGCCCCACATGTCATTATTTAGTGCCCGTTCTCAGCCCTCACTCACCATCAGCGAGGAGCCCCGACAGCCCTGTACCCGAATCCTGCCCGTCCTCAGCCTCTGGCTTGGAGCTGGTGTCCCCCAGCCCTGGGAAGAAGAAAGCAGCGACATGAGCTGGGGACCAGCACCAGCTCACCCCAACACAGGCTCCAAGTGCCCCAACTCCTGGGATGACGACACGCCTGACATACAAGTGGAGATGGATCCTCACCAAGCGAGACCATGTCCTCGCAGTGCCCCTTCATGGTGATCCCGTAAAGCTCCTTCTGCTGGCTCTCCGAGCTCTCCCACTCCTGCTCCAGCAGCGTGGCCGCGTCATCCTCGCACGCCGCCGGCACCTGAAGCCGCAGGAGGCACCGGTGAGTGACCAGCAGGACCCACCAAGGCTGAGGATGCTCAGGGGGTTGTGCTGGTGGCAGTTTGTCCGTTACTTTGGGGACATCCCTCTTGGCTGGGGCTCCTCCCCCATTTGTTTGGGCACATCCCTTAGTTTGGGCTTGTCCCTGTCCCTCACCATGGGAACATCCCGTTACCTCGGGCTCGTCCCTCACCTTGGGCAAGGTCCTGCTCACCACCATGGGCACATCCCCGTTGCCCTGGGCACACCCATGTCCCCTGAGGCTTGTCCCCGCTGCCCAGGCCTCATCCCTATCCCCGTGGGCACCCCCCCGCTGCCCGGGGCTCACTCCTGTCCCCGTGGGCACCCCCCCGCTGCCCGGTGCTCCCCGCCCACCACCCCCTTTCCGTTACCTGCGGCCGGTGCCCGGTGTGTCTGCGCTGGAGCTGCCTCTCGACGCGCTGCAGGCGCCGGTTGTTGTCCCGCAGCAGCGCGGCCAGGGCCGCCCAGCGCCGCTCCAGCCGCTCCCCGCAGCCGCGCACGGCCCGTTCCAGCCCCGACACCCGCCGCTCCGCCGTCTCCGCCCGGCCCTCCAGGCTCAGCAGCCGCCGCGCCTGCGACTCCCCCTTCCGCTCCACCGCCTGCACCGCCGCCACCACGCTCCACAGAGACACCTCCGGGGCCGCCGCCTTCTCACCCGCACCCGCAGCGGCACCGGTACCGGGAGCGGCACCGGGGAGCTGCTGCGGAGGGAGCGGCTGCCAGGCCTCGGGCGCCCACTCGGGCTCCTGCTGCGGGGAAGGGGGAGAGGGGCGATCAGCGGCTGCTCCC
>VYZX01018084.1:169678-195879 GCA_013401335.1 Brachypteracias leptosomus
CCGTGTCCTCCGAGCCGCCAGGGGGCGCCGCAGCTCGGGCGGCCCCTTGGCCCCGCCGCGCCCGGCCCTGCCTTGAAGCCGGCGCCGGGGGACCCTCAAGATGGCGGCGCTCGGGCTGCTGCTGCAGGCGGCGGCGGCCTGCGGNTCCCGAGGGGCGGGCGGCAACGGGAGCTCCGGGAGCCGCCGGCGGGCAGGGAGGGCCGAGGCCTTTGTGGCCGCGCTGCGCGATGCTCTTTGTTGGCGGGGAGAGTTGGGCTCCTCCGGGAGAGGAGAGGGGGGAGCGGAGCCCTTCGGCTCAAGGTCGCCCGTTTGAGGCTGGGCCGAGCCAGCCCCGGCCCAAAGTCCCCGCTGCTGCTGCCGCTCGCCCTGACGCGAGGGGAAAAAAGAATCTGAAATGGAGCTTTTGGGTAGAAATGCTGCTGGATTGAGCACGCCCAGCGAGCATCCACCGGGAGAGCCGCTCAGCCCGGGTCCGTTAGGTCAGAGCAGGCGGCGGGTGCTTGGAGCGGGGCTCTGGCCACCCTCCTGTACAAAGGGCTCCTCTGGCCTCCCACCAGCCTGAGCAGGGCAAAAAGGGATCCAGGCGGCTCTCAACGGGAGCCCTGATGTTTGTGGTGTCTGTAAATCTGGAGGTGATATCTCTGTGTAACACTCAGAAGGTTTCTTTCCTCCCTTGGATGTCAGCCCTTCACCCTACAGCAGAGGTGTGTGTGAGAGGGCAGGAGGCTCGGGCAGCTGAAGGGTCAGTGCTGCTCAGGAGTTGTTACTTCTTAAAAACAATATTTGGAAGTGTTTTGATGTCCTGTTTTCACCAGCTTTTTGTTAGATTACGAAGCATGAAGAACACTTGTGGTTTAGAAAGACAGGAGTAGTTTTGTGCTGGAGGTTACTGTGGCTTGAGCTTTTTTTTCCCCTTTTAATTTTCCCTTGTAATCCCTGGTTTGGTTTCAGTTTTGTTTCTTAGGCTGTAATATTCCACTTGGGGAATTTAGTTTATTACATTAAAATGACGTTTTTTTCCCTTCCCCACTCATCCTGTGTTCTCTGCTTCCTTCCCACACTCCTGCACTTTTTAGTAGTATTATTTTCTCCCTGTAGTTTCTGAATTTGTTGGTCTTAATTCCATTTTCCTTTCAGAAGCTCTGCTGAGCTTTATCTTGTGGTTGAGAGTCAGATGGTCTTTTAATTGTCACATTCAAGGTGTTCAACTGAGCAAATTAACTTAGCGCTAAACCAGCCCCAATGATTGTTTAATGAGCTGGTTCAGGTGTTGCCTGAGAAAGGAGTGAACCAAGTTTGGAGTTTTTTTTTTTTTCTTCATTCCTCAGCACTTTTTCAGAGAGCAGTTTTATCTTTGGGCTTCTCTTCACTCATCCTTCCCATTCCTGGGGTGGGTTGCCCATGGATGGCCCTTCTGGTGGCAGTTTAGTGGCAGATTCATTTCAGATGAGCGAATAACGAGTCCTGAGGGGTTTGTGGAAGTCTTGCCCTGCCTGCATAGCTGCTGCTTGGACACGTAGAGATCACGGTGGTTTTCTTAGTTTAAAATAACTTGTATTCATGTGGGCAAATTCTGAGCCTTCACCTTTTAAACTGCTGCCTCCTTAGCGATCCTCATTTGACTGCTTTTGTTATTAGTCTCGGACACAAACGGGGAAAAACAGCTCAGATCTGAGGCCAGCTTAAAAAATGTCAGTGTTGTATCAGTGCTGGTATCTAATGCTGGCCTGATGGTGGGATTTGGGAGCAGAGTGTCTGTGCCTGCTCAGCCAGGTCTGTGGCGCTTCTTGCTGAGACTCAGAGCAGAACAGAGGAGGGGATCACTGAGAAAGACTCTTTTTCTGAAACTAATTAGATTTGCTGTCTCAGTATCACAGAAGAATTTGGGTTGGACCGAGGCCGGGGCCTGATCCCCCCTCAGAGAGGGGCCAGGCTGGGGGAGGGCTGGTCAGGGCTGTGTCCAGCCAAGTTGTGAGTGTCTCCAGGATGGAGGTTGGCCATGGCTCCTTCTCCTTCTTGTGATCTCACTTGTTTTTGAAGAAGCCTTGTCAGTTTTACCCATTTTTTTTTTAGTTGGTTCTTAGAATCCCAGAATCATTTAGGTTGGAAAAGACCTTGAGGATCATCAAGTCCAACCTTTGTCCAGCATCTCCCCGGTCCCCTGACAATGTCCAAAAGTGCCACATCTACTGGTTTGTTGAACCCCTCCAGGGATGGTGACTCCACCACCTCCCTCGGCAGCCTGGGCCAGTGACTAAACCTTCTTGTTTAGGCAAGAACTGTGTTTTGAGGGTTGTTTTTTTAACTAGGTTTGAAAGGAACTTTGGGCAGGGTCACTAGATGATGGTTAAAAAGCCAAACCAACCCCCCCCCCAAAAATATCACTATTCTGGTGTGCTCCAAACTGAACTGCCAAGTGGAACCTTCTCCATCTTCCTAGTAAAACAAGTCTAGACCAATTCCTTCTGAAATGGATATTATGGAGCCACGGGGCTTTCTTCTTTCTTCTGAATTTGTGATGCATTGGGAGAGTTCTTCACCAGCTTGAGTTTATTACTAAGGGGGCTTAGATCTTGATGAGTATTATAGTTAATTGTTGGTCCTTGCTGCTTCTCCAGGGATGTTTGTTCATTTGTTTGCTGCTTCTCTGGGGGAGATGGAAAGGGTTGAAATTGATCTGATGCTCCTGGGTCTTCCTCCAACAAGACTGTTTGTGCCTGACACTATCTTTATGTGTCAGATTTGCTGGGGTTAATAGAAGGCTTAACCACTACAGCTGGCATTTGGTTTGCTGGGGTTTTTTTTTCTTTCAGTGTTGCTTGGAATTATCATGGACTTTCAAGTTAAGCTAAAGCACTCACTGCCTTTGAGGAACTTCAATTAGTTAATTGGCTTCTTTGATAACCCCACCCTAAATTGTCTGCTGTCCAAGGCGGGCTGTTAATATTCCTGCCTGACCTCGGAGCTGTGGTTTGGGCATCCATGGGTGGTTCTGGCTTGGTAGGAACTGGGGCTGGAAATCAGCGCTGGTTTATTTGGGGAGGATCAGGTTATACTCCTTGTGCCCACCACTAACGTGATTGCCACCTAGATATCCATCCTCAGCCCTGAGAGCTAAGACTCTTGGGAGGAGGACCCCAAGAAATCCAATCTGGCAGGGAAGGAAGCACTCTGCAAATCCAATTCTGCAATTTCAGCTTGTTTCATAAAAACTACGGGTGAGACACAGCTTGGTGCAGGGTGAGATCTCTCAGCTCTGGAATCGGGGGCAGCAATGGGCTGAGGGTGATCCATCAAGCCTGGAGTGGCTGTTGGTACGTCAGATGGCTCTGCTGAATATGGCATTGTCAGCTCTGAAGAATACACTGTGGCTCTGCTGGTAATTCAGGGCCTGAGCTGGGCTTTGTTAGTTAGAGATCCTATTCTCTGCTCCAGAATGGATTAAATATTTAGTCCTCACTGAGGAGTCACCTCAGAATGGCAGAAATTGGCTCTGTCATGAGGGAATTACTGCTTTTTAAATGCCTGGAGAAAAAAAAGTGATTTTTACCTTGCCTGTTACATGTCACAACATTTCTCAGGTTATTGTTTCTGAAAGAGGAAGCAACCAGAGGCCAAACAAACCAGCCCTCCAGCACCAGCCTGTGTTGTTGGGGTTTTTAAATTTCTCATTTATGAAGTGAATTGAATGGTGCATTTGGGAATTGTTTGTTAGTGCTCCTCCCTCCAGGCACCTCAGGCATGTGGAGTGGGATAGAGCTGGGGAGTGCCAGTGTCTCAGTCACTCTGCCAGGTTTTTTAACAGGTTAAAGTGTGAGCTCAGTGGTGCTGGCTCTCTGAGCAGGTCAGAATGTCACCTTTGCTGCCTAATGGCAGAAAATTGGCTCTGTGCTAAGCTGAGACCGTTTTTGTGCTCTCTTGGGCAGTACATAGAAGGTAAAGAATGGGCAGATAGTGTTTGTAAATCAGACTGCTTCCTGCATACAGAATGTATCCTCAGCCAGTTTTACTGGTGGGACAGAACTGGAGCAGTGGGTGACACAGCAGAGCTGCTGCCATCCACTGAGACCTGGACAGGCTGGAGAGCTGGGTGAGAACCTCATGGAGTTCACCAAGGGTCAGTGCAGGACTGTTGAGCTGCCTCAGAGGGGATCTGATCAATGCTGATCAGGAGCTAAAGGGTGGGGGCAAGAGGATGGGGCCAGACTCTGTCAGTGGTGCCCAGGGACAGGCCAAGGGGCACCGAGCACCAACTGGAACCCAGGAGGGGAAAGTTGTTTGGGGTGAGGGCGTTGGAGCCTGGCCCAGGCTGCCCAGAGAGGTTGTGGAGTCTCCTGCTCTGGAGAGATTCCAAAGGGGCCTGGACACGATGCTGGTCCCCCTGCTCTGGGGGAGCTGCTGGAACAGGGGGGTTGCACCAGAGCATCTTCAGAGGTCCCTTCTAACCCCACCATGCTGGGACTCTCTGATGCTTCCCGGGAACTGTCCAAGAGTTTTGCCCAGGTGTGTGTGAGAAGCAGCAGCCCTTGGGCTTCTCTTTTTCTCTCCCGGGGAATCCACCTTGGCTGGTGCTGGTGCCCAGGAGGTGCAGAAGGCCTGTTGGGTGTGTGACCAGAGGAGGCTGAGCAGCTCTGCTCTGTTCCCTTTGACTCTGCCCTCTAAATACCAGTTTGTCCCCTCCCTTCCAGCTCAGCTTGGACAGTTACACCAGCCTGAGCCTGTCCCTGCTGCAGGTCAGAACTGGGCAATTATCAAATTACCATTCAGGCTGCTGCAAACCACCAGCTCTGTGTCCTTGCACAGGCCATGGAGGTTGTACTTCAGCATCTCCTGAAGATGTGAAGGAACCCGGGTTCCTTCTGTACCTGGTCCCTTTGGCTTCTGAAGGAGGTTTCTCTGGGGTTCAGCTGCTGCTTCTACAGAAGAATTTTCAAGGCCGTAATTAACGTTTCTCCTGGGCTCTGGATCAGTGTGCTGGGCTCACTTGGTGGTTTTGGAGAAGGTGATAACATGTTTTTTTTCTCTCACACACCCAAGTATCTACACTGACAAGTGTTTGCCCTGCAGTGGTACAACATCATTCTTGTCTTCCTAAACTCCTGTGATTTCCCCTCATAACTTCCATTTTCCCTCGTCGAGCAGCTTCTTGGAGAATCTTTTCCACACCCCCTGTATTACAGACCCTTTCTTTGAAATGCTTTCTTCTCCAGAGCCTGTTTCTGGGTATCTTCATTATATCTATTCCGCCATCAGAGTTTTTAGCCAGTGGTGATGACAAATCCCAGTGGTGCTCTGAATGTGACTGTTGGGTCATTTCTCCTTGGATTTGGGTGCTCAGTCTGAAATTCCAGGTTCTGGCAGTACCAGTGATCGTGTCTTGCTGACTTCTCATTGCCTAAACTTCCCCTGGACACCTGTAGAGAATTAGGATCCTCTCAGAAGTTCAGGAGGGGCACTCAAGTATCAAAGTTTTTTCCAATTAGTTACTGCTCAGCTTGTTTGCAATATTGGAGAATAACCAAGAGCTGCTTTTGACTCCCTAGTGAGGAAACAGCACCAGCTCCACACGTTAATCTGGGCTTGGAGTTATTTTCATTTGGGTTCAGCAGGTAGATGTATGTTGGGTTTTCTGTTGATGCTGTTTAGGGGAAAAAGTCCTTTTAAACTGTGATTGTTGGTGTCACCAAGTGGTGGAGTTACTGCCAGTGCTGGCCAGAGGATATTAGTGTTTAAAAGAGAGGGAAACAAATAATCTCTGCATTTCAGGAGGAGGATGGGACAGAACTGTTGCCTGTTTGGGGTTTGTGGTGCTGATCCAGAACTCAGGAGGCTTTGAGCTCCCATGCACCATTTGCTGGAGACGTTGTAGGGAAACCACTTAATTCCTCAGCTTCCTTTTCTCTTGGTAACCTTAGAGATGTTGGTGCCCACAGAGCTGAGCTGGAGCAGGTGTTGTAACATGTCTCTGGACAGGACTGCACAAGCATCACAAGGTGTTTAGTTGCTCTGTTATTGGTTTGATTTTTTTCTTTTCAGATTCCAGAGACTTATTAAAGGAATTTCCACAGCCTAAAAACTTGCTCAACAGTGTGATTGGACGAGCCCTGGGCATTTCTCATGCACGGGACAAGCTGGTGTACATCCATACTAATGGGCCAAGAAAAAAGGTAATCCCAGTGGGCTGGGCCTGGGAACACTCTTTGCTGTCCCTCTTGAGTTTTCCCATGTTTTAATAGGTATATAAATCACAGAATCATGGGATGGGTTGGGTTGGAAGGGACCTCAAAGCTCATCCAGTTCCACCCCCCTGCTATGGCAAAGACACCTCCCACCAGCCCAGGTTGCTCAAGGCCCCATCCAGCCTGGTCTGGAACACCTCCAGGGGTGGAGCATCCACAACCCCCCTGGGCAACCTGGGCCAGGGTCTCACCCCCCTCACAGTGAAGAATTTCTTCCAAATTTCCAATCTAAATCTTTCTGTGTATGTCCTGTCCCTCTCCTTAGCGTGGCAGGATGGATTGCTTGCTTCTGAGCAGCTTGCTGTAGCTGCCTTTTCTCAGCAGAACCACACAGTCCAGTGTGCTGTGCTGTGTACCCCACTAGCATAAAAAAATAACATTTCAATGTGTATTTTATACCCCAGTAGGCCTAGGTTTTATTGCAGATTCTAACAGAACAAATGCTTGAGCCTAAAATGTTCAGTTGCAACCACAAAAGAAGAAATTGTTTGCAGTGGAGAGAGGCTTCTAGTACTACTGAGGAGCAGAATGAAACACAGGCTCTTTTTTTGGTACATGGAGTGAGGAACACCAGGCAGACAGTTTGCCAAGTAGTCTGAGCTCTTCTGGGATGCAGGAGGCTTAGATCCAAATCTGTGCTCTGAGCTGAGTGCTGGGTGCTCTGTGTGAAGGGTTTGATCCTCCCATCACACCAGCTCCCTCTCGAGCTCCCTTTCCAGCTGAAGTTTAACGTAACCCACATTCCAGGAAAAGACTCGGATCTGATGCATGAACATTTTCCAGCCACATTCTCTCCAGAATTGCCCAGACAGTTTTTATTGCCACAGCCTTTTTAGGCATCCCTGTGTTTTAGGTAATGCGTTAGGAACAGTTACTTAAAGTTCCTTTATTACTTGTGTATTTTCTTGCTTCTCCTCCAGCAGTAGCTCAGTTTCATTTCAGTTTGGGTAACCAGCTCACGTTCTTGCTGGTGCTTAAGTAGATCAATGTTGAGGATAACTTCAGATTCAAAAGAACAACAGCCTGGACAAAAAACTAAACCAGAAAAAATAAAGGAACTCTTGGAGAACATGAGGGTTGGTCACAAAAAGAAAACCACCCCAAAAACCCACTCAGAGTGTGTGGGGACAGGAGCCCAGGTGAGACAACCTGGAGCAGTCTTGGCTGGAAGCGAGCGAGGGGTTTTTTTGTGGGTGCCAAGTAACTTGGCCTTCCTGAGACAACTTTTAATTTTTTTTCTCAGCAGGTCTGTGCCTTTTCCTGCAGAGCCCTCGGGCAGAATACGCAGCAATTTCCTGCAGTGAGATGAGATTCAGCTGGCAGGCAGGCAGCCAGAGGAGGCTGGGGAGAGCTCGGGAGCCTTTTCTCTAGCCTCATAGGTGGGGTTTTCCCAGTGGAGCTAAATGCCACCTTTCATCTCTGCTGCAGAAACAGCAGAGAATTCCTCAGGCATTTCCCTCCTTTGAGCCTTGCAGAAACTTGGCTGCTGCATCTGCAGGGCCAGGAGCAGAACGAGTTCTGGATTTGGAGCAGTTTTTGTGGTTGTTTTTGGAAGGGCAGGGTTCAGCTCTCAGCATTCTTTGCCTCTGCAGGTTTTTCAGCTGCTCTCATCCAGCTGTACTGGTACAGGAGGAGCTCTGGGGGTACTCTTGGTTCTCTCAGTGGTTTGTGATGGGCAATGCAAACTGGAGGCTGAATTGTTCCTGTGAGGAGCTCTTGGACTCCCCTGAGCTGACACTGCAGCCTGGGCAGCTCCAGCCCAGGGTACGTGGCCCTGTGCTGGATGGCAGCCTGGCTCTGCCACCCTGTGTCACTTTTCCAGCTTCTTCCTTTGATGTTACAGGGATGGAGCTTCCCATAACAAGCAGTTTGGTTGGGATTTCCCTCTGGAGCTCAGAGGTGTTTGGAGCAGGTACACTCCTGCTGAGGACAGAGGTTGTGTTGTGCTGTCTGACTCCACTGCTTGTCTTTGCTTTCCAGAAAGTCACCCTGCATATAAAATGGCCCAAGAACGTGGAAGTGGAAGGTTATGGGACCAAGAAGATTGATGCTGAGAGGCAGGCAGCAGCTGCAGCATGTCAGCTCTTCAAGGTGAGCTCAGCTCCTCCTTGGCTTTGAAGAAAGAAGCCCTTGAGTGTGCAGGCCCCATATGTTGTGCTGTGATTCCTGACTTCATCTCTCTTTGCCTGTTCACTTTCTTAGTTGGCCTGTCTGTTAATCAAGGGTAGAGGGTGAAGTCTTGAGCCGTTTGAATCCTCTGAGCTTAAAAGCCTGCTTGCTTCAGCCATGAACTCACTAAATTCTTTGAGTTCTGGTCCTTTATGTCCTAGACCTTAATCAGCTTTATCTTTGTCTTGGGATCTATGGTGAGTGGAGCTTCCCTCGGGGATATTTGCTGTCACTGTTCCCTCCACTTGCAAACACACACAGGTCATACCCTCACAGGCTCCTGTTTCCCCTACATGGGGAGCTGTGGTGTGACTGTTACGTGTTCTGTTTTACAATCACTCCTGTCTGGCACTTATTTGAGGTTGGAAACAGTCAATATGTGTGCACAGCCAGGATCAAACACCTACAGTGAAGTTGTAAAGGTTGCCATTTAAGATCTGGAGGATGTAGCCACTAGCTGAGAATAAGATGCATTTTTGTCTTCATCTCTGCCCCCTTTGTCTGTAACCCTGAGCAGTGAGTTTTCGGAGGTTCCCTTTCACCTGAGGTGTAGGAACGATGGTACCTTCCTACAGGGGAGCTGGGAAAGATGCTGTGGATGCACCAACAATAAGGGAGCATTTTGATTTGCTTGTAGATGAACAAAGCTCCATTAAGAAATAACTATTTAGTTTTAAATGAAGCCTTCAGACATTAGGATACCAGTGGCCTCTTCAGCTGGGCTCTGAGTTCCCATTTGTGTTGTCCCAGGTGATTCTATGATTACTCTCGTTCGGATCAGCCTTCCCCAAAAGATGCATTTTTCATGCTCTGAAGTGAGTTCTGAAACTTCCAAGTGCTAAATGTAGTTAATAATCTGTAAAGCAGCAATAAATCTTGGCCCCTTTCTGACAAGCTGTGTGGTGCTGAGCGATTGCTCTCCAGGGAGTGAGGTTAGAGCAGATTCCTTTTATTAAGAAATAATAGTCATTTAGGGAGGAAAAGAGCTTCAGGGTCAAGTCCAACCATCAACCCAACACTAGCATGACCACTAGACCAGTAGATGTGGCACTGCAGGACGTGGTTTAGTTGAACCCCTCCAGGGATGGTGATTTCACCACCTCCCTGGGCAGCCTGGTCCAGTCCCTGACCACTCTTGTAATAAAGAACTTCTTCCTAATGTCCAACCTAAACCTCCCCTGGGGCACCTTGAGGCCATCACCTCTTGTCCTGCTAGCACGTGGAAAGCTCTGTGCTTCTCAAAGTCTGTTCTTTCCTTTTCTGTGGGATATGAAGACACAGCTCCTGCTTCCCCCCTTAGCAGCCATGTGCTGGTTTCCTGTGGGGTTCCCTGTCCCTGCAGCTGATGATGTTTCTTCCCTGGCAGGGCTGGGGTTTGCTGGGGCCCAGGAACGAGCTGTTTGACGCTGCCAAGTACCGGCTGCTGGCCGAGCAGCTGGGCTGCCCCGACGAGAGGTGGTGCTCCGAGGGCAAGTGGCGCTCCAAGTCCGGCCCCTCCCTGGCTGACCTGTCCACCTGCTGGAGGCGGATGGAGCCCGACGATGCCATCCAGCCCATGGAGCAGGGCAGGGTGCCCAAGGCCATGAGGAGGGAAGAGCTGGAGGAGGGGGAGCTGGAGGAGGGCGAGCTGGAGGAGGGCGAGCTGGAAGAAGAAGCGATCGACGTGTCGGATTATCTGCCCATGGCACATCAGGATGCTCGAACCCCAGGCAGAGATGCCAGGTATGTCTGTCCTGGCAGCCTCTAACCAGGGCTCGGAAGAGACTTGTCTCTGTGTCTGATGCACCCTGTGGTTCCTCACACTGAGCTGCAGCTCCCCACAGTGCTGGTGTGGCCTGTGGATGGGCCAGACACTCATCACTGTACAGAATGAGCACAAATCTTTGGGGTTTAATAGTCAACAGGGGTAAGATCAGTGAGGACTTGGTGGTGGTGGTTGTTTTTAGGGATGCTCTTTGGATTCAGAAACAATTCCAGGGTTTTTTTAATCTGTTAAAAGCTGCTGACACCCTCTGGTAGATGATAGATAGATAATGGTTGGGCTCAATGATCTTACAGGTCCTTTCCAGCCATAGCAACTCTGTGATGTTGGTGTAAAAACCTGATTGCTCTTTGGGCTTTACTGGGCTGGGGGATTGTTCTGGGAGTGACAGATTTTAGTACAAGATCCAGCTTGACTCTTCAGATAACCAGAGTTATCTGTGCCTTTAATTACTCAGTTTCAGGCCTCAGGAGCAGACTTGGTGTGAGGTGGGTCAGAGCACAGAGTGGATGTTCAGATATCAAACTGTTTGTGTCTATCACACTCTTTCCATCTTCTCTCTAGCCGAGGAGGGAGCTCCATTGAGATGACCGATGACAACACTGCCATCCGTGCCCTCACACAGTTCCCACTTCCCAAAAACCTCCTGGCCCAAGTGATCCAGATTGCAACCTCCTCCTCCACAGTCAAGGTAAGCTGCTGCTTGACCCCAGCCAGGGGTGAAGCTCGACTGGAATCACTTTGGAGGCTTTTTCTGGGAGCAGCTGATGACTGGGTGGAGAAGGGAAGTTAAAACTAGGCCTGGCAAGCAAGGAAAAGATTTGTGGTGAGAACTGAGGAAATGTCTTAACAGAAGCATGAGGAATGTTGTTCCTTGGAGCCAGGGCAGCTGAGGAGCTGCTGCCTGAATGAAGGAGGATATTTTCTGAGGTTGTTAAGTTCACATTTCCCCGTGTAACTGCAACAAGCCCAAGTTTGTGTTCCTGGGATCAGCGTGTAATTTCTGTGCTGACGGGATCTTTCCACAACTCGGTTCTTGCCAGTATCTGCTGATCCTCCTCCTTGGCTGTGTCACCCCCCACCTTCCCAGCCCTCGTGTGTGCAGCAGACAGGAGCTGTGCTCCACCCTGCAGGCTCTCCATGATGTTCTCCAGTGCCTTGTGAGCTGGGGGAGTGGAATCCAGCACAGCAAATCTCTTCTGGGCCAAAAACCCCCCACAAAACCAATTTAGGCTCTGCTTAGAAATACCAGGGTGTGTTTGAAAGCACCTGCCTGGTTGGGGAGGCTCTGAGGAGGTGCCCAGGTGTGACCTGGTGGTGTCCCTTGCAGGAGTACATGCAGTTCCGCACGGTGGGCACCAAGACCAAGATCTGCAAGCTGACCCTGCGCTGGCCCTGCCCCATGACCTTCGCTGCCAAGGGCCGGCGCAAGGTGGAGGCAGAGAACAAAGCAGCAGCTCTGGCCTGTCAGAAGCTGAAGGTGAGTGCCCGTGGCTCCTGATCTGGGGTGTCTGTGGGCAGAGGCTCCTCCCACCTGGCTTTTTGCAGCCTAACGAGGTGATCTTGGACTTCAAGCTTAGTGAACGTGCATTTCCCAACTTGGATTGAGTCCAAACTGCTGTTGTGCCCCTCCAGTGTCTGATCCCCCAACAAACAGTGACCCTGGAGGCCCTAACTTGTTCTCTTGGCCACCTTGCTGCTGTCCAAGACAGACCATCTCATTCTTGTAGGTGGCCTAACCCAGGCACGTTGCTGCAATAGTTTCACTGCAGATTCTAGATTCAGCAGAGGGGAAGTCCAAGAAAATAGTGTAGGAATTATTATGGAATGGGCACAACGTGCCAGGGCCACAGCAAGAGAGGCAACAGCAAGAGCAGTTGTGGCTGCTCTTGATAGGTCTGTTTAAGTCCTGCAAGGCCCCCAGAAGGTCTCTCTGGAGCCTTCTCCAGCTGACCAAGCCCAACTCTCCCAGCCTGGCCTCCCAGCAGAGGCTTCCAGCCCTCCCAGCATTGCTGGGGCCTCCTCTGGCCCTGCTTCATGTCTGACCGTGTCATTTGCCTCCTCCTCTGCAGAGCCTTGGCTTGGTGGACAAGAACAACAACCCCCTGAGCCATGCCATGTACAACATGACCTCTCTGCGGGAGCTGGGGGAGAACCAGAGGAAGCCCTGTCACATCAAGGTCCCCGAGGCCACCCTGCGCAAGATCGAGAACTACCTGAACCACGTAAGGTTTCCTCAGCTCTGCCACCCACCAGTGGCTGACCCTGTTTAACCTGAGACATTGCACAGGGGTTGAAACCTTCGTGTCAAAATGTTGAGGGAATTCATGGCTTGGTAGATCACCACAAAACCTGATTGATCTCTTTGGGGATGGGAGGCCCTTCCTGGGCTGTGGGACTTCTCTGTGTCCACCTGTGATGTTTCTCTGCAGTATTTGGCTCTTGTGAGGTTATGGAGTCTGGTTGTTGTGGGTGGAGCCTCCTGAATGCTGCCCTGTGCAGGCGTTGGTTCCATGGAGCTCTGGTTGTACCTTGTAGCTTTACAAGGACCAGGGGCTGCCACTTGGACATTTTCCTCAGGAGTTAGTGGTGGGTGCAGGTCTCCAGTGGTGCTTTCACCCAGGAGATCCCTCTTCCTGGTGGACCAGTGGTGAGCAGACACCCATGGGAGCTGAAGCAGTGCTGGGACAGGGCTCCTTAGGAGCATTCCTTATCACAGCACTTAGCTAAGGTGAGGCTGAGCAAGCTCAGGTATAAATGTGTGTATATAAGACTGTGCCTAAGACAGCAGCTGGTTCTGCATGACCTGCTGTGACTGAACCAAGGGCTGGAGAGCTTGGAGAAGCAGCAGTCTCTTGAAGGCCCTCAGTGCCTCCCATGCTGCCAAGGGAGGGCTTTACAACTTGGAAGAACCCTGAATCCCAAAGTGCTGATCTGCAGCTGGACTTCCCATCCTGTGAACATCTGGGACGATGCTTTGATTTGTGTTCTAGAGGATTCCTGACCTATTGTCGCTCCTTTTGGTTCTTCCTGTGGGATGTGGGGCTTCTGTTTTTTCTTTTGCCAAGAGGGACTATTTCTGGCTGAGCTGAACGCTCGTGGTTTGTGTGAGTTACATGTCTGGGCTTCCTGAGGGAGAGGAGGGTGGTGGTGTCACTTGATAGCTCCCAAAAGTTGTCTTTGAGGGGCTGTTGCATCACTTGTGCAGAGCAGCCACTGACTGGGAGAGCTGAAATGAGTGGTTTGTGTCAGCTCAGACATCAGTGCTGATAAATAGGGGTAAAATAGGGGTGCAGGGAAGGACTGAGATTTTTTTCTCACCCTAAATAACCTCAGCACAGCCTGTAAGTGGCTGAGGTACCTAAAATCTGAGGAGACTTTGGCAGAGCTTCACAGAGACAGCACAGCCGGTGTGGTTGAGTCTGCTCCATGTCTTCCCACCCTCCTCAGGACCAGTACTGACCTTTCTGTCCCTGCCAACTTTCTCTCCCAGTACCCAGTGGACATCAGGGAATCCAGGCCCCGGATTGCTGATGACATGATGAACCTGAGCAAGGAATCTGGTGCCATAAGTGATGCCATCACGGGGAAGACCTACATCCCCATGCTGGAGGCAGAGGAGGTGCGCCTCAGCCAGAACCTCCTGGCCCTCTGGAAGAGGAGAGGGTCCTCCTGGCAGGAGAGCCACCCGCTGCCAGTAGATCCCCACAAGGACACCATCCTGTCGGCCATTGAGCAGAACCCTGTCGTGGTCATAGCAGGAGACACGGGCTGTGGGAAGACCACGAGGATCCCCCAGCTGCTGCTGGAGCACTACATCCTGGAGGGCCGCGGTGCCCGCTGCAACGTGGTCATCACCCAGCCCAGGAGGATCAGCGCCATCTCCGTGGCCCAGCGCGTGGCCCAGGAGCTGGGGCCCAACATGAGGAAGAACGTGGGCTACCAGGTGCGGCTGGAGAGCAAGCCACCCGCCAGGGGAGGGGCTCTGCTCTTCTGCACCGTGGGCATCCTCCTGAGGAAGCTGCAGGGCAACCCCAGCCTGGAGGGCGTCAGCCACGTGGTGGTGGATGAGGTCCACGAGCGAGACGTCAACACCGACTTCCTGCTGATCCTGCTGAAGGGCATCCAGAAGCTCAACCCTGACCTGCGCCTGGTGCTCATGAGCGCCACGGGAGACAATCAGCGCTTCTCTCACTACTTCGGGGATTGCCCTGTGGTGAAGGTGCCAGGGTTCATGTACCCAGTGAAGGAGTACTACCTGGAGGAGATCTTGGCCAAGCTGGGCCGGCACCGACACCGGCACTACGAGATCAAGGTGGGTGGTGAAGATGTTCCCCCAGGGTGAGGCACCACTTGTGGTGTGTCAGCAGGGGAGAGACGGGGCCTGGAACTGGTTCCTCTTCCCTGTGGGTGTTGGGCAGTGTTTGTTTGGCTTTAATTCCACATCAACCCTCATGAGGTCAAGTCAACTTGGTAGAATCCCAAGGTATTTTGAGTAAGTTATGGGTGAAGATGGCCTCAGACTTGGGTCTAGGTTACTTTAGTCCCTCTAAGGTGGAGTTTGTTTGCTTAAGCTACTTGTGTACATCTGTACATAGGCCCAGACTCAAATGTCTGTGTGCCCTGGACAAGCCTGGCCCAGGACTGGGGTGGTTACACCTCAGAGCAGCCTGTTACCAAAGTTCTCACCATCCCACGTGACTGACTCCCCTGGTTTTTGCAGCTAATCTTCTGTTCCCCTGGAAAACACCCTCCAGACGTGTGTTCCGTGCTGTGGGTGATCTTCCTCCAGTTGTGGGCCACGAGGTCACACAATCATTGAGGTTGGCTGGGATCTCTAGATGTTTTCTGGTCCAGCAGGCTGGACTAGAAGCTCTCAGCCCATTTCTCCATCCTCAAGAGGTCCCTCCCTGTGGCTGAGCAACCATCTGGTGTATCAGCCACTTCTGGGTTGTGTCACCAGCAAGCTGAGGGTGTCCTGTTGCCCTCAGGGCAGTCTCCTGTTGTGCCTGGGATTTTATCTGTGGTTTTAAACTGGGCTGGTTGGTTCCAAGTTGCTGGGACACACCAGAGCTGTTGCTCTGCGCCTGGTGGGTTTGAGGTCCCTGGTGCCTACAGCACAGTTTTGCCCCCCCAGATCTGTTAGTTTTTGTTACTCGTTGGGTGCAGGTCAGTAGAGGAGCACAGATCTCAGTTGGGTTCCAAGTGTGGAGAGCAGGGAAGGGACTCTCTATTCTCCCTGCTCACCGAGGAAACTGGCAGCACTGGTGACCAGAGCAGCTTCCAGATGGAGCTCCTGAGATTCCTGGCTCCTGGTTCTGGGCAGGCTGCCCAAGTAGAGACATTTGCTCTCTGCAGAAGATGTTCTGGCAGGCTCTGTGCTGCCTGCTGGGTTGTCTCTTTATCTGTGTCCCCTCCTTTTTGTCCAGCAATCAGATGATGAATGTGTCCTTGATCTTGATCTGATCACCGACCTCGTACTTCAGATCGATGCCCACGGAGAACCAGGTAGGTCCTGCCTTGTCCCCGTGCTCTTCCCTTTTGCTCCTTGCAGAGAGATCATGGTGCTGAGCTGGCTCCTGCAGGGCCACCCTGAGCTGCTGTTGAACTGAGTGGTCTTGAGGGGTGTGACAGGAACTAATTCTGGGTCTAACACAACCTAGAATCCTGGTATGGTTTGGGTTGGGGTTGTTCTTGTGAAGGCAGCAGGACTCTCAGGTGACTCCTGAGAGTTTTCAATGCTTCAAAGCCAGTAGAAGGTGTTAGCTCCCAAAGTACAGGTAGCTTGGGGAGATAAAGGGTGTCCCTTCTGGGCAGAGGAACCTGGAGAAAAGTGTTTGGATTTCTCGAGGTCACTTGTTCCTAACTCCTGCTCCCTTTCAGGTGGGATCCTCTGCTTCCTCCCTGGTTGGCAGGAGATCAAAGGAGTGCAGCAACGTCTGCTGGAGATGCTGGGGTCTCAGAACAGCCGGTACCTCGTCCTGCCGGGTGAGGGGGCAGCACCCTGGGGTCCAGGGGAATGGGCAGGCCAAGTGGTGGAGAAGGACCTGGGAGTCCTGGGGGACAAAGAGTTGAGGGTGTTTGAGCCTGGCCCAGGCTGCCCAGAGAGGTTGCGGAGTCTCCTGCTCTGGAGAGATTCCAGAGGGGCCTGGACACCATCCCGGGCCCCCTGCTCTGGTTGGACCGGATCATCTCCAGAGGTTCCTTCCAACCCCACCACGCTGGGGTTGAGCTGTGGCTCTGATCCGAGCAGGTCGTGTGCTCTGCTGTGGGTACCTGTTGTGTAACTCCATGCTCAGCAGAAATGCCTCCTCCAAACCCCTCTGTGATCAAAGAAACTCTCCCAGTTTGCCCCCAGCGAGGAGGAAACTGCTGAACTCTATGTCCTGTGGAGCCCAAGGAGGAAAGATCTCCCAGCCCTGATTTGTGCTCTGCAGCTCAGCTTTTATTGGGGAATTTCATGTTCTCCATCCCAGGAGGGAAATTTCCAACAAAAGCTGATGTTTCTCTGCAAGGCTGGAAGGGGGGTTTTTTTGGGTGGTTTGTTTGAGGTTCTTCTCTTTGGTTTTTAATGATTCTTCCTATCCCATGTCAAATAGTCCCAGCCTGGAGCAAAGCTCTGAGCAGCCCAGTTGTGAACAAATGTAGGTGGTTTTTATGAAAGCTGCATATTCATGGAATCACAGAATGGTTTGGGTTGGAAGGGACCTTTAAAGGTCATCTAGTCCAACCCCTCTGCTGGGAATTTCTCCACGTCACTGCTCTGTACTCAGCAGGACAGGACTGACTCTGCTTTTATCTCCTAGTGCACTCCAACATCCCCATGATGGACCAGCAGAACATCTTCCAGAGGCCTCCACCTGGTGTCAGGAAGATCGTCCTGGCCACCAACATCGCCGAGACCTCCATCACCATCAATGACATTGTCCACGTGGTGGACAGTGGCACGCACAAGGAGGAGCGCTACGATCTGAAGACCAAGGTACTGGTGCTTTAAGTTCTCCTGGGACATACTGGAGCTAATGGATGTTTCCAAGCAACATTTGAGATGTTGTTAATGGGGGTGCTCTAGGGCTGTTTCTGGTGCTGCTGGGCCTTGTGAAGGCTCCTGTGTGGACACTTCCATGAAGGCAGCTGTGCTGCTGTTGCTCTTTGAAGAAGGGATTGTGAGGAGCGCCATGATGTGGAGCCAAGACAAGTGTCCACCAGGTGGCATCAGGGTCTCATCCACACACCGAGTAGCTCAGGCCTTCACACTGTTGCCTGCCAGAGATGGTGTTGCAAGATTGGGAGAGTGGGAAAGGCTTCTCTGGCCTTTAGTGGGGTGGTTGAGGTCATGAAGAGGCAACTGGATGGGAAGCAACAGCCTCCTGGCTTGTGTCAGCACCAGTGTGGCTCTTCTCCCAAGGAACAAGGGACAGGACAAGAGAAAAAGGCCTCAAGTTGCCCCAGGGCAGGTTGAGGTTGGAGCTGAGGAACAATTTGTTGGTGGGCAGAGCTGTGAAGGGCTGTGCCAGGCTGGGCAGGGCAGTGGTGGAGTCCCCCAGCCCTGGAGGGGTTTCCAAGGCGTGGAGATGTGGTGCTGAGGGACAAGGGTTAGTGGTGCCCTGGCAGGGATGGAGAATAGTTGGACTTGATGACCTTAGGGGCCTTTTCCAACCCAAATGATTCCGTGACTCTCTTCAAAGAGGCCCGAGGGCCAGGAGAACATTCTCACCTCCTCCTCCTCCCCCTAGGTGTCCTGCCTGGAGACAGTGTGGGTGTCCAAGTCCAACGTGGTGCAGCGCCGGGGCCGCGCCGGCCGCTGCCAGTCGGGCTTTGCCTATCACCTCTTCCCTCGCAGCCGCCTCGACAAGATGCCAACCTACCAGGTCCCAGAGATCCTCCGCACCCCCCTGGAGAACCTGGTGGTCCAGGCCAAGATCCACATGCCCGAGAAGACGGTAAGTGTCCTACAGACATGAGTGGGGAAAGCCCAAGGTGGTGGTGACTCCAAACACGGCGCTGTCTGGGGAGGTGGAGAGCAGGAGATGTAGAGGTTTGTTGAGATGACAGGGTATGTCTGGAGGACTCTGCAGGGGTGGAGAGGGCTGAGCTCATGGCCCTGCAGGGAGCCATGGTGCAGTCTGGGGCCCTGGGGCGGGATGGTGGGTTCCTGAGGGCTCTCCCAGGCTCCAGGATGGAACCATGCCCATTTCTTTCCCTTCCGTGCTGTGTTACAGGCAGTTGAGTTCCTCTCCAAGGCCCTGGACAGCCCTGACATCAAAGCTGTGGATGAAGCAGTGATCTTGCTGCAGGAGATCGGTGAGTTGACGCTGTGTGGGTGTGGTGGGAAGGTCTCTGCTCTCTAAACGTGGGATGTGAGGGTTGGCACAGGATCCTGTGGGACAGACCGGGCAGGATTGTCCCTAGACAGGGCTGGCAGCTGGTGGGGACTTCCTGAACCGTGATCATGGTGCTGCTTTGCTTCATAGAATCATAGAATGAAGCATAGAATGGTTTGGGTTGGAAGGGACCTCCAAAGGTCATCTAGTCCAACCCCCCTCCAAGGAGGGGGGGAGAACATCCCAAGGTTTAAAAAGAAAAAAGCCAAGGTGAGGATGGCAGAGAAGGAAAGTTGTGACCCAATGTTCATAGCTGGGGTCTTGTTGATTGTCACCTGGCTGTCACAGCCTTTTCTTCTGGCCTTGGGTCAGCTCCACCTGGGAGGTTCTGGGTGCGTGTTGCAGGCACCTACATCACATGCCTTTGAGGGAGGTTACACCAGATCTTCCAAGCTTGGCAGGCAGGTTCTCCTGAAGCCCTCACCACCCGTTTGGCCCCACTCGGAGCTGACGGACGTGCCCTCACGGGTGTCTCTGTTGCAGGGGTGCTGGACCAGCGAGAAGCTCTCACCACCCTGGGCAAACGCCTCGCCCAGATCTCCACAGACCCTCGGCTGGCCAAGGCCATCGTCCTGGCCTCCATCTACCGCTGCCTCCACCCCCTGCTCGTCATCGTCTCCTGCCTCACCCGCGACCCCTTCAGCAGCAGCCTCCAGAACCGCGCGGAGGTGGACAAGGTGAGGAGCTCCCCTGGGAAGGGAGGTGGGGAGGGGGCTGCAGTTGAGCTGACAGGGGTCTTGTCCCCCAGGCCAAGGCCGTTCTGAGCCGGGAGAGCGGGAGCGACCACCTGGCCTTTGTCAGAGCTGTGGCAGGGTGGGAGGAGGTCCTGAGGCGCAGGGACAGTCGTGCCAGGGACAACTACCTGCAGGACTACTACCTGTATGGCCCCAGCCTTCGCTTCATCAACGGTGAGTCCAACCTCTGCTGCTCCCCTGCCAAGAGGCTGAGGAACGTGGTGCTGGCACGGGGTAGAGTGGGTGGGGGGCTGCTGGAGAGGACACAGGTTCTGGTTTGGGCACTCCTGGGTGCTGAGGAAATCCTGTCCTGGTGCTGAGGCTGAGCCTGTGAGGCCAGAGCTGGTGCTGTCCTGCTGAGGTTACTGTGTTCTGTGGTGAGGAGAGGGTGAACCTCATCTCTGGGGTTGTCTCCTTCCTGTAGGCCTTGTCAAGCAGTTCTCTGAGAACCTCTACGAAGCCTTCCTGGTGTCATCCCCATCTGACTGCACCATGCCCTCATCCGTGTGTAACCAGTACAGTGAAGAGGAGGAGCTTGTCAAGGGGGTCCTCATGGCTGGGCTCTACCCCAACCTCATCCAGGTAAGTGCTCCTGGCTCTGCCATCACTCCTGGGCTTGCTGGTCACTGCAGGTAGCACAGGGAGGTGTTGAGGTGCCAGAGGCTCTTTGGGTTCTCTTGGGAGCTGGTGTCCTGGGCAGGCTCTGGGCTTGTCCTGCTGCAGTGATGTCCTTGGGCCCTTCCACCCGAGGAGTGGCCACCCCAGCCTGCACAGGCCATAGGATCATAGGATTGTTGTGGTTGGAAGAGACCTTTAAAATTGAGTCCAGCTGTTGACCCAGCACTGCCAGGGCACCACTAAACCTTGTCCCTGAGCAGCCATCACCCTGAACCCCCCCAGCTCCCTCAGCTGCTCCTCACCACACTCCTGCTCTAGACCCTTCCCCAGCTCCGTTGCCCTTCTCTGGACACGCTCCAGCCCCTCAAGGCCCTTCTTGGAGTGAGTGGCCCAAAACTGACCCCAGCTTTTGAGATGTTTGGGTTCTTTTAGCTTGATCTGGGAGCTGCTGAGGTGGTATCTTCCTCCCCCTGTTTGCTGTCCCTTGCACAGTGTTTGGTGGCTGCCAGGTCTGGTCTTCTCCACGTTCCTGCTCTGCTCGCACAGCAGAGCCACTGGGAGTGGAGGAACGTGCGTGTCCCTGGACACACGTAGGAAAGCAGCTGTGGGGAAGGCCAGGCCGGCCCTGGTGGGCTGTGCCTGCTGGTGGTGCAGGTCTTTGAGATGCTCCTCTCCTTCCAGGTGAGACAAGGCAAGGTGACCCGCCAGGGGAAGTTCAAACCCAACAGCTACGCGTACCGGACAAAGGCCGGCACCGTTCTGCTCCACAAGTCCACAATCAACAGGTGGGTGACCTCTGTGACCACGGCAGGGTGAGGACCTCACTCCACGCACCTCACAGCACCAGGGGGCTGTGCTGAGGACCCCAACGTGTCCCTGCCCGTGGCTGATGGGGCTGTTCCCTGTGCAGGGAGGCGTCCAAGCTCTACAGCCGTTGGTTGACCTACTTCATGGCCGTGAAGTCCAATGGTGGCGTGTTTGTGAGGGACTCCTCCCAGGTCCACCCGTTGGCCGTGCTGCTCATGACCGACACAGATATCCATGTCCGAGGTGAGTGCTGCAGGGCCACCATGTCCACCATGTCCTCTGGGGGTGTTTAGCCTGGAGAAAAGGAGGCTCAGGGGAGACCTTCTGGCTCTGCGCAGCTGTCTTTAAAAAGAGCTGGGTGCTGGTGTCTTCTCCCAAGGAACAAGGGACAGGACAAGAGGAACTGGCCTCAAACTGGCCCAGGGGAGGTTGAGGGTGGAGCTGAGGAACAATTTGTTGGTGTTTGCGGCGGGGAAGGGCTGTGCCAGGCTGGGCAGGGCAGTGGTGGAGTCCCCAGCCCTGGACGGGTTTCCAAGGTGTGGAGATGTGGTGCTGAGGGACAGGGGTCAGTGGTGCCCTGGCAGGGATGGGGGAATAGTTGGACTCTGATCTTAAAGATCTCTTCCAACCCAAACAATTCCATGACTCTACAACCTGTGCCACCCCTGGTAAGGGTGGTGGAGATGGCCAGGTGGCCATCACAGGCTGGAACATCTCAACACCATCCCCACTTCTCACCTCCTCTCTTCTTCCCCACCAAGACGATGGCTGGCGAGCGACGGTCTCGCTGACAGACAGTGACCTCCTGGTGCTGGAGGGAGACTCCTACACCATCCGCCTGCTGCGGGACTTCCGCGTGTCCCTCTCCAAGATGGTGGAGACCTGCCTGTGCTACGAGATGGCCGCCATCCCCGGGGACCTGCACCACCAGCACAGCCAGCTGCTCGACATCCTGGTGGACCTCCTCAAAGGGCCTCCCGGCAGCTTCGGCGCTTAGGCGGGAGCCCCGAGGATTGTGTGGGGACTTGTAATTTGTATAAAGATGTTCACAAATGTTTATTTAAATAAAAGTTCTATTTATCCCTCGTGAAGTCATCTCTCTCCATCCCAGAAGATGAATGTTGTCTGAATCTCCTGCTGTCGGCTCCGTGCGTGGGTCACCGTGGAGGAGGAACCAGCGCGGCGCCCTGGACCTGCCGACGGACCCCGACGGGAGCTCCACACGTGGGACGCCCACCCAACGGCGTCAGACCCTGGAGTGGACACCACGGCCATGGCCACCACCTCCTCCACCCCGTCCCCACAGGGTGGTGCCGGAGCCGCTCCCGGCTCCAGAGGAGGATGGACACCTCGGCGGGGATCCAGCAGCTCCGGTGCAGGCTGGTGGTGGTGGAGGAGGAAGAGGAAGAGGAGCATCCTCGTGTCTTCGCTCTCCCCACACCTCGAGGACATCCCAGGGCGGACGTTGGATGGAGGTGACATTCCATGTGGGATGTCCAAGCCGTGGCGTCACCAGCGCAAGATGGGACTTGTCCTTCCTCCCCTGCCTGTACTTCTTGTCCTCTTGCGTTGTTGTTACGATGTTTTTTTTTATTATTATTATTATTATTATTATTTCTTGTTCTCCCTACGTCGAGGAGGGATCCCATCACCTGTGACTGTAGCTGCCAGTCTGCCTGGGGGCACCTTCTCCTGCGGGGAGCCGGGCACCAAGACCCGCTTTGTTTTCTACGAGCAGGGACCATGTTTGTGTGGAAGGAGGATGGCGCCAGGCACAGCACTAAGGAGAGGAGCCTGGAGGTTCATCCCATTTCCACCTTGGAGCCATCCCCTGGTGACCAGTGACCAGTGACCTACCTCACGGGGCTGTTGTGAGCGAGGCCTCGGGGCCGGACAGTGCGAGAGAGGAACTGGAGAGGAACTGGTGAGGAACCAGGGAGGAACTGAGGAGGAACTGGAGAGGAACCGGAGAGGAACGAGCACTTCCCCCAAGGCTTGTGCCCCACCGGGGTGGCCGCAGGGCCTGGGGCCATTAGTTTTTATTCACCTTTTCTTACTCTCTTTGTATCCGAGGCGAGGTTGGGGCCTCACCAGCCCCGGGAGCGGCTGGCACCCCCTTCCCTGGCATGGGCAGCGCCCGCTGGTGCCACCACCTCGGGGGCCACCTTGGGCTTCTCCTGGTTGTTCTCTACTACCGTTTAATTTCCTCGTCATGGGCTTTAATTCTCGGAGCTGTGGCCTCTGCCCCAGGGGGGACANGGGGGGGGGGGGGGGACCAGGGGTCCCCAGGACCTGCGTCCACTCCAAGCTTCTCATCTTCATTTCACTTGCTTGAGGTTGTCACTATGATTTGACCAGTGTTTGTTTCTTTTTTTGGCCTGTATAATGGGCAGTATTGGGTTTTTTCCCTTCCAGCAGGTTTAAAAGAAAAAAAAAGAAAAAGTANAAAAAAAAAAAAAAAAAAAAAAGACTAAGCTATTGTCTAAATGGTTCAGAACTAGTGTGATATTGGGATACTTCAGTGGCTGTTACGTGATACTGGATCTTTTTACGACATAGATTAAAGACAATAAAAAGGGATAGAGTAGTAACCACCTCCTCCCTGCCTCTTCTTTCTGCTTTGGGGCCTTTCAGGGGTTTGTTGGGGTTTTGTTCCTTGTCCTGGGGTGGGGAAGAGCAGGGAGGGGGGGCTGCTCAAAACGGGGGGTTCTGGCAAAGATCTGCTGGGTTCTGACTCAAAGCTGGGGTGTGCTGCTCCCAATCTGCAGGTTTTTGACCCAAATCAGGTGTGCTGCCCCCAATTTTGGGGTTTCTGCACAAATCTGGGGTGTGTTGCTCCCAATCTGGTGGCTTCGGAGCCAAATCTGGGGTTTGTTGCCCCAATATGGGTATTTCTGCCCAAAGCTATTGGATTCTGCGCCCCTGTTCTGGTGTGTTGTTCTAGCCCAGATCTGGGGGTACCTGCTGTGAGTTTAAGGCTTGGGGAGTGAGGGGTGAGCTGGAGGGTCTTGAGGGGGCACAGAGGGACCCTGGAGCAGGTTCTGGTGTAGAAGCCTGGGAGAATCACCCCAAGGGTGGCTGCCAGCGGTGGGGACACAGCCTGGGAGGAGGTAGGAAACCTTTGTTGAAGAACAAGGTGCTGGTGACCTAATTTATTCTAGGGGTCAGGGAGATGTTGGGATGACGGTTGGAATTGCTGATCCTAGAGATCTTTCCCAACCATAATGATTCTGTGGCCCCTCAGGATCCCCTTTTAGCCACAGGACCTTGAGGTGGTGCAGAAGGTGGTGTAGAGGTGTGAAGAACATGGTTTAGTGGTGACCTGGTGGTGCTGAGGGAAGGGTTGGACTTGAGCTTAGAGCTGTTCTCCAACCAGAAGAAACCACAGCGTGTGTGTGGCTCTGTCCCCAGGCAGCCAGGGCTCCCCTTGGGAAGGTGGCAGCAAGTGTCTGGAGGAGCAAAGCCCAGGAAAAAGGAATTTTCCAGGGGTTGAAGGTGTCACGAGTCAACAAACCTTCTCCCCCTTCTTTAGGGCTTCCTCAGGACCCCCCAACCACCACCCCCTGCCCGGCCCTTCCCACCCCAGACAAACGGGCAGCCAAGCTGAGGAGGAACATCTAGAAGCTTTTATTTCAACCCTTTACAATAGTAAGAATCACAACATCAAGTCAGGAAATGTTGCTAAGGAGACGACAGCCCCTCGGGGGGGCGAGACAAAGGCAGAAGCAAACCCCTGGGACCCGACCCCGAGGCAGGACCCCAGCCCCTCAGAGCTGTTGTCTCAGGCCTNTGGGGTGGGGTGGGGACAAGAGGGAGTCTCGTGTCTGATCTTACTCTAGACACCAGCTGGTGGCCAGCGAGACTCGGGTGACACGGGAGGGTGAGAACTGACTCTAGCTGGGGGAGGATGGAGATGGACGCGCTTCCCGCCGCTGCCTCCCAGAGCCCTTCTCCACCCCTCCCACCACGGCCCAGGGGGGCTTTGGGGTGATGTTCCTCCCCAAGCCTGGAAGCTGCTGAGCTCCCTGCAGCGCTGAGCAGCCATCACCAGCTCAGGAGGCCTTGGCCAGTCCCTCCTTCCACAGGCAGGGAGGACACAGGAGCCCCTGTCATGCCCCCCAGAGATGTCACCAACGCCACCCTCCAAGAAAACAGAACTTCTGCCTAAACACGCACAGGAGGGTCCCAGAGCCCCCCGCGCTCTCCCACAGCCCGCAGGGACCTGGGCGAGGGGCAGCAGAGAAACTACATTCAGTTTGTGGCCAGGCCCCTGCCCCAAGGTGGCCTCCAGCCAACAAACTTGGTTACTTGAATGTACTTAAACAGGATAAAAAAGCCCCAAATTCACTGCACGGCCCCTGATCACAGGGAGAGGCTTGATGCCTGCAGCTGGGGCCGTGGGGAAGCCTCCAGCTATGGAGGGACCCCAAAAGATGCTCCCCCCAGCCCTCCCCACCCCACTGCTGTGTCCTCAGCAGCTCACACACCTCCAGCCAACGTTCAACCCCGACCACGAGCCAGGTCTTTGCTGAGCTCCTCACCCAGAGCTCCAGCACCGCCCCATCCAGCAGGGACTGACCCCACAGTGTCCACCTTGTCCTGGCTGACCAAAGGCACCCAGGTCACCCCCATGCCAAGAGCAGCTGCAGAGGAAGCCAAGACCCACAGGAGGTACCTCAGGACAGGAACGTACATTCAAGTTGCATCTAATTCAGACCACAACTCATAGATTTATATATTTGTTTTTCTCTCAAGAGACTTCTCTACCTCTAGCCCGAGATCAAACCACCACAACCACAGCTCCTTCCCCTGCCCAGCAGCTTCTACCCAGGCTTCCCTCAAGGTCTCACCCAGCTCAGCCCCACCTCTCCAGCTCCAAACCTCGTCCCATCAGCACTCACAGCTCTCTTCCCAGGCTAGCAACATCTACAGCCGTTTCCTTACAAGAAAAGTAAAATTAAATAAAATAAAAAAAAGCCGTATTAAAACCGCAGCTGTCCTAGAAAAAACACACCAAAAAATCGAGTGTATCTGGATTTAGTTTGTCAGCTACACACAGGCACAACAAGTGTTAGAGAAAGTGGCACAGAAGCACAGGCTGGTCGGGTGGTGCCCAGCTGGGAAGGGCTTCGTGTGAGCAGAGCCTGGAGGATGCACCGATGGCCACACAGCAACGGGGGAGAAGGTGGCAAGATGGGCCCTTAGATGGGGTTTGATCGGGTTCTGGGGTGGGTTTTAGCTCAGAAGATAAAGTGCAATGTTGCCACTCGCCCTCCTCCTGTGGCACCTGAACTAAGAGCAGGACTCGGCTGCCTGGGCACAACAGCAAGAGGAACGTGCCATGGGTGTCCACCTCCTCCATGGGTCACCACCAACACCACCAGCAGCTGGGCTCTGACCCGCCAAGCTCCTTCCCAGCTCCTCCAGCCCACAAAGCAGGATCTCCACACGCACACCGAGCCCCCCTGGCAGCCCCACACTCCTGCCT